>BPLR01004415.1:0-64088 GCA_021605095.1 Caerostris extrusa | reverse complement strand
TTACGTATTGCTGTTGTTATATCGTACCGCAAGAGAAAGAGATTGATGCCAGTTAGTCAGCAACATTGCTAAGCATTGTGAACAACTATGGCACTACGAGTATCGCATTTTACTGTAACTAGACGCGTTCATAAATGTAGTCTAGTCACTGCCGTCCTCAGTGCTATATCCCATTAATCTATCACCACGTGCATTTATTCTGAGAAGCCATAGGTGAAAACTTAGACTCTGCTGTTGAGGATCTTATAGAAAGTGAAAATATCACTAAGAGGATTCATCACTTCCATGATTTAAATCACATAGAACAAATGTGGGATGCTTTGAAAACCGCTATTCGGCTATCCACTCTAAAACACCCCAACAACTGAAAACAGATACTCCTTCAGGAATGGACATTCTTTCTTTAACGACTGTTAAATAATAATTTTGCGTTGAGTAGGAAAAGAGCAGCATTTAATATAGTTAAGTGAGGTCATATCTCTTATAAATAGATATCTCTCAATAAGAGATATATGTTTGTTGTTTCTCCTCTTGGGCACAGTACCAATACTACTATACCTTGTACCTAATGCTACTCTCAAACATTTTTATGAATGCCACTCTTGTACCAACGCTACTCTCAAGCATTTTATACCAATGCTACTCTCAAGTATTTGTACCAATGCTACTCTTGTACCAATGCTACTCTCAAGCTTTTGTACCAATGTTACTCTTTTCTGGTAAAGTCTTTTTTTATTTGATTTTTATTTTATATGCGTTCTATCTTTATTTATTTATTTATTTTTACTTTAATATGCTTTCTTCGCCCTTTAAATAAAATACTGTTGCTATAATCTGAATTTCATGTCTTCAGATTACTTCTTCTGATTTACAGCAAAAAGTGTTTGCTTAGTTTCGCAAATCTGTGTAGGATAAGTTATTGCATGTTTAATCTACCTACGGTTTTAGTATATTCGAGACATTTCTAAATTTGGCACTGAGAAGCAGAACCCTGAAATTTTGTTCGTGAGATTTCTTTTTTGAAGATAACATTGCAGACCATAAAAATTGCGTGAAACATTAGCACTTATAATTCTATTAAAATCAAAACATGGACTGAAATCTCTGATAAAAATAATATAATAAATCAGTAGAAACTTTATGGCATTAAACTTCACAAAATTTAACCAACATCTTACAAGGGGAGAGTTTAAAACTTTATATAGAATGTAGGTTCTTTTATTTTACTCGTGATGTTTCTACTATTCTTTCGTATGTTTACTGCTTCGAAAACCGAATGATTTTGATGATTTTGCAATGTCTTTCGGGACTGTTCTGATTCTCTAATGGTTAAAAATAACATGTGAATGTCGAGTAAATATCACTAAAGGTTCCTACCAGTAGCGTGCTCTACATCTACTACTCGTAAAAAACTAGGCTTGAGTTTTACAGTTCAGTCTTACAGTTTTAGGAATTTTGTGGATTTTTCTAAAAAGACATGCAAATGCTGAATAGATATCATAATATCTATTCAACTTTGCATGTCTTTTTTTAGACAATGTTGATATAGAAACTATAGTACTGATAAAAAATAAACTAATATAGCATGTGTTTTTAGACAATGTGACATATTTTTAGACAAGGAGACAATGTTGGCATAGCAATGTAGAGGGTTGCACATTCATTTTTTGACTGTTGACGTTTAAGATTTTGGAGCTATTTAGCTTCTGAGGGCTCTATCTCGGATATAACAGGAAATAAACAGTTGAAAACGTTTGAATATTTCAAAGTATAAATTCACAAATTTACTAAATCATAAAGCAATTTGCAAAAACATTCAAAAAAGAAAAACTTAGAGTAAAATTTTGCGTGCCGTTTAAGAACATTACTAGGCAGTTAATAACATTATGATTCAATCTCTTGGATTGCCGTATTGTTATGATTATCAAGCGCGTTAAAGAAATTTACTAGAAATGTGTTTAAGAAAATAAAATAAAGAAGGAAGGTTAACAGCTTTAATAAGATAAAAATTACCCACAAATCATTTAGCAGAGTTTATTTGGAGGTTAGTGAAGTTTTGTAGTTTCCATAGTTTTAAGATTAGATTTAGCAGCATAAGACCAAACCAGGTAAGAAAAGTTAAGATAGGCTAAGAATGGCGGTATATAAAATTATCATAATTGAATTTATATTAATAAGATGCTAGAGTTTACTGAAAGCAGTACGGAATTTTATTTTAGTATGCCAGAAATATTATTTCCCAGTTAAATGCTGATCCAAATTAAAGCCTAAATATTTAGTTTTGAGTGTTCCAAGGTGTAACATTGTTGACACACAGAAAAGAGAACTTCAGTTTTGTCAACATTTAAACACATTTATTCTGTGCATATCTTAAACTTTGATATACAAGTAAAGCCATGAAAATAGTGTCTTGTTGGATGTCTCCAATCAACACTACAAAGTTTTACGCACACAATTGTATGCACAAACTACCACTCTGAGTTACAGTGCTTGCAGTAGCTCTTTTCTGAATGGCGCCTTCAAAGCATTATTTCAGTCACGGAGTCTTTATTTTAATGAATTCTCCTCTCCTTGGAAAATGAGTGTTAGATTGCATTTAAGGATGATAATAGCTCCACAAAGCACTCTCGAATCGTGCGTGCTTTCAATTAAATGATGGAGATTTATTTAAATGCTCCCTCTGTGATTAGAATCCGAGGTTTTTGTTTTAAATGGAAGTGGGGGAGCTTTTATTTGTTCCCGAATTCCGGTTCTTTATAATAATTTTAGCTTCTTTTGTTTCGGGGCTCATTTTTCTTCGGGGTGATTATAGAAGTGAGTGCAGGGATCAAATAATTGATCCTGTTCGTAAATGGATTTTTAATTTTATTTTCATTTTTCTCTTTGAGTGAGCGTCGTTTGTTGGAGGAATTTTTACCACTTCAAACTTAATTTAGTTGTTATCCGAGAAATTTAATTATTTCCAGAACTTCCCTTTTTTTTAACACCTCTTATTTTGTTCATTAGCTCATTGATTGCCTAAAGTAAAAATTTTCAGTTCATATCGAAATTATATAGATCATTACACGCAATAAAATTGGAAATTAGGGTAAAAAATAGTTTCATAAAATTATAGCACAGCTCTTGTTAATAGGTTTCATAGAGAAATATTCTAGATTGAATGGAAATTATACAAATTACCCAAACCAGTTTATTAATAATCTAAAAATAAGCTGAAATAAAAAATCTTAATCTTAAGATATCTTGAATTATTGTTTTCATTATAACATGTTGCCTTTTGGCTGATAATTTAAAAATTATTTTCAAAATAAATTTTTTTACTACATAAAATATAATTACGATGACTAAAATCGGCTAAAATATAACAAACATTTATAAGAACCAATATAACCAACACATTATAACTAAAAAAATTTGTCAAATTTAATTACTGAATATATCTGTATAATCATATATTTTAAGTTAAAATGAAATTGAAATATGATGATGTCCGACTTCAGATCTTATTGTAGAGGGCACAGCCCATTGACAACTGTGTTACAGATACTGTTTTCCGAAATGAGAAGACTATGTAGATTGGGACAGCGAGTTTGCTTTTCGAAACGATCATCAGAATATGCAGTATCTTGGTGTTTTGGGTTTTCTCACATTTTTATTTTATGTGACACGCAAAGGAGGGGGCAATTATTTCTTTTCTCTACTCGTTCAATGTGGCTATTTCTGGCATGTGGGAATGGTTCCTCCCAGTTCTTATACTTAGAGTACCAATTATATAAATAGCAGAATGATGAAAGTACTATTTTTCTGATAAATAATACTGATCAAAGTACAATGACAATTAATATTTTACTAACTTTATCTAGTTCATTCTGTTTACGAATAATTAATGTTGTAAAGGCATCCAATTCTTCCATTTTTCTCTCTCATAATCTTCTTTTTATTATAACCTTATTCTACTTCAAAGTAAAAGTATTATAATTTATTTGTAAAGATTTAATTTTATTTTGCGTACAAGCTCCGCTCGTGGCAAAGTGGGAGCATGCAGTAGTTAGTGTGCAAAATTTACAATATTGGTTTCTACTTTTAGAGTGCGAAACAACGTGCTGTGAAGTAGAAACAAAGTGCTATGCTAAATATTGTGTTTGTGTCAGACTGTCTAGTTGGAAATATCTCTTGTTTTACCGATTCTGAAAAGAAACTTCGAGCAGTTAAGGTTAAAAGTCCTATCGAAAGGTATTACTCGCTTTTTATTTACCAAAAAAAAAAAAAAAAAAGCAACGGGATCCTAAAAGGGATGTTACATAATATGAAATTATCAATAAAATAATCAGGCTTATGGATCATGTGGAAATGAAACCGCTGCAACTTTAGATAAATTTATTTTCTAAAGTCAAGTAAAAATGTCAGCTAATAAGCTTATCATTATACTTATTTTAATATTATTTTTTTTTTTGAAATATCGAAATACAGATTATTTTTGGGGCTGCTGCAAATAGTTTCTAACATCACTAGATGGTCAGAGTAAAAATAACCTGCTGAGTGGCTATTAGATTCTAGACTCATCATTATATATATATATATATATATTCAGAGAGAGAGAAAAGATAGAATTTTAATTTTTCTTTTATAATAAAAAGCAAATAGTAATTTTGATGCATAATAATACATTAATTTGAAGAGAGCTTCAATAATTGGTCCAACTTAACTAAGTACCTACCTAGATAACAACAAACTCTCCCGTCACAACTATAGTAACCAAGTGAGAAGTTATTTCTTAATGCCTTTTTTTTTTTATAGATTTTGTTTATAACCATGCATAAGAATATTTGCTCACAAATATATTTTATCTAAACAACCATCCACATTTAAATGTTTTACTTAAAGCTATCCACATGTACTTTTTCCAAGCTCAATTTCAATATGGAATGTGGTTTTTTTTTGGCAATAAATACGTATAAAAATTATAATATTGAACCTGCATGTACGCTATCGTGTTATCCATAAAATAGTCTAAAAACTCTCCGGCACAACAGCCCTTGGCGGGCCAAGGTTGTCTGCCTACATGCCATCTTCCGAGTTATATAGGATTGTTTAGTCTGAAATAAAATAGAAAATAAACAAAATTCTTTTGTAATATTTAAATATGTACTTTTTATTTATTTAAAGCTGTATCTTGTTCCCTGATGTAATCTTTCATAAAAATATGAAAACCTATCAAAACCGATACCAATAACATCAAGTCAAGGTATGCCCATCCCTTATGTAATACATTCCCACACCATAAAACACTCAGATATCAGTATCATCTTGCTCAACTCTACTAAAGAAGGGTGGGGAAATACCGCATCGCAGATTGATCACTCCATCACCATGGAGTAGTCCGCAAAACTATCAAGATCCACATTGCAAGCAACAATACGAGTCAAACCGCAAGCAAAAAACCCCCAAAAACGTCAGAGGAGGATCCCTTCCCCATCCATCGATGCTTTCAAGGTTATTGACTCCGTCACGTGCTCGACTGACTTCGAATGCACTTTCCTGATTCGAAAAGGAACAATCGAACTAATGTACGCCCCCGCAACTTCTTTGATACCGGAGTCGTGTGGCGGTCGGACCCTGATTAGTTCCAACCACCACCTCAGCCCTTTTCGCCCCACTCCTGGTTAAGGTAAAAGCCTCCACTGTTCTTCACGTCTAGTGTCGCCCGCTGATGTATCGTCATCGGTAACATTAGATGGTAATGAAAGAACGCGAGATCTAAGATTGGATGGTGGCAGCCAAAGAAAGCAGAAGTACTATAAAAGACTTTGTGGAGACAGATGAATAAAAAAACTATTGGCTGATAAATATCATGTAGATATGGATTGGTAAACATCACCTAGTGAATCATATGTCAGTCCTAGTTGAAATATTTTTATTCTTAATAAAAATGTATTTACCTCATTTACTCGTGATTTCTATTCAAGATAGCAGAGAGATTGCCTTGCTGTGTGATTTGTTAGAAAATACGAGGACACCAAGCAGCCAGTTACAGTTAAGCATATTGTAACACAGGAAATTAAACTTTAAATTTAAAAAAAAAACTAAAAAATGCGATAACACGAATCGAAATCAAAAGCACCATGGAAACTTTATAATACCGCTATCAAATAGCTTTTCCACCAAAATAGGTACGACTTAAGCCGAATCTTGGACCAATCTGGCTATGTCCAACTTCACTAAAATAATAGTTTGATCAAAATTCACTATTAAATTGATAGTAATATTTGCTATTGTTATTCCAATTATTTAACTTTAATAGTTATATATTACTAGTGCTCTGGAACTCGATGCCACAGGTTTTGAAGGTCTTTTCAAGTCTTGAAGGTGCCATGGATATTTGTAATGCTTTGGAAAATCCACTTTAAGCCGTAGGTCCTGGTCTAATATGACTGCAGAGTGTTAGACGTTACTGGCATCTGGTTACCCCGCTTCTGGTTAAGGTAAAAGCCTCCACTGTTCTTCGCGTCGAGTGACTAGCGTCGCCGCTGATGTATCGTCATCCGTAACATTAGATGGTAATGAAAGAACGCGAGATCTAAGTTTGGATGGTCGGAGACAAAGAAAGCAGAAGTAAAAAAACTCTTAGGAGACAGAATAAAAAAAAAAAAAAAAACTATTTACTGATAAATATCACATAGTCAATCATATGTCCATCCGAGATGAAATATTTGTATGTTTAATAAAAATATGCACAGCTGATTTACTCATGATGTCTATTCAAGATAGCAGAAAGATTGTAAGAATATACGAAAACAACAAGTAGTCAGTTACAGTTAAGCATATTGTAAAAGAGGTAATTAATCTTTCAATTTAAAAAACCACTATCGAAATCAAAAGGGCCATGAAAACTTTTTAATACTACTATCAAGTAGTTTTTCCTCCAAAATAATTACTACTTAAGCGGAATCTTGAACCCTGTCATGTTTCCTGTTTAATATGACTGTTGGGCGTAGAGCTGACAACCCTACCACCTATATTAACTCGTGATTTCCATTCAAGATAGCAGAAAGATTGCCTCGTCGTGTGGCTTGTAAGAAAAACACAAAACACCAAGCAGCCAGTTACAGTTAAGCATATTGTAAAACAGGAAGTTAATCTTACAATTAAAAAAAAAAATCTAAACAAACAATGTCACTAATTGAAATCAAAAGTGCCATGAAAACTTTATGATACTACTACCAAGTAGTTTTTCTACCAAAATAGTTGCGACTTCAAAACGAAATCTTGGGCCAACCTTCCTATGTCCAACTTCATTAATATAATAGGTTGTCTAAAATTCACCATTAAATGGAGCTTAATATTTATTATTCTTATTCTTATTATTTAACTTCAGTAATTGTATAATACTAGCCCTCTGGCGCTAGGTGCCACAGGTTTCGATTTCGTACCCTGAAGGTGCTTGGAATGTATGTTTTGGAATTCATTTTAAACCGTAGGTCCCGGTCTAATATGACTATGGAGCGTTGGGCGTAAGGTTGTTAGATGTCTACATCCCTTATTTAATACGTTCCCACACTATAAAACACTTAGATATCAGTATCATCTTGCTCAACTCTTATATCTAACCGGTAAAAAAACATATCATGTTTCGGCATATGTCAGTAGGCAGACGGCCTTGGCACACCATGGGGGATTTTGCTCCATTGAAGAGAAAGAAGAATTGTATATATATTTCAATACGCGGAGGTGGAAGAATCTACACTTTAACAGATATAATAAAATAAAATCAAAAGAAAAATTTATTATTTTAATATAGACTACTGAAATAAAATTTACCAAACACAATTTATTGCAATGACAGTTGTCTGTCAATGACAAATTTAAAAAAAAAAGGAAAAATTAATTAGGATAATTTATTCAGTTTCTAATTTGTGTTTGTACATGCTTTAAAAACAATTCAACAAACAAGCAATTTAATTCAAATATTTTAATATACATATTTTTAAATTTATATAATTTCATCACATTAAAACTCAGAACTCATTTGAAATCATCGCAGATCTTTTATAGGAATTAAATTTCGATTTCACCCATTTTATTTTAGGATTACCCTATGAATCTGAAATAGCATAATGAACAAAAAAAAAAAATATTATATTTCTTTTTAAAAGCAAAACAAAAAAAAAAATACTTTCTGTCTCCAAATTGAGTGATATCACATTTTCAGAACACGTAACCTTCTTTTAAAGTATCGAAGACATTTTTTTAAATCACATTCTACTGCATTCATTGCAGCGACGAAAATATTGAATCATATTTCTTGCAGAACAAAACCTACTCTTTTGTCTTTAGAAAGCATAAGCACTTTTCTTTTTTTTTTCTTTCTTTTTTCATGAAGGAGAATATATTTCTTTTTGAAAGGGGAGAGTTCTGGAGGCATTTCTGCTGAAACGTGCTCTGCAGTGAAGATGGAAATTTCCTCAGGTGCGTTTTGCTTCGGATCAATTTCAAATCTTGCAGAAAAGATCTAAGCGATCTTTGGAAAGATATGTTTGCTCAAGAAAATAAAGCTTTTTTTTTGTATTACAATACAGGGTGTTCCAAAAATTGTTTGGATACATAAAAGGAATAAGTAATAGTATTCATTAGGACGATCAATATTTGCTATATATAATCTAGGATCGCATTCTCCTCTGATTATCAGACTACTATTGATACATTCTTAAGGTAATAAAAAACACCATACATTATATGTATGTAGAAAGTGTAGCGATGAATAAATAATATTACTATATAGAATTAGTAATAAAGGATATAAAAATATCAATGCATTGAAATAATAATAATGAATAGAAATAATAGTAAAGGGTATTTAGTTCCTGTTGCACGTATATAGTAGTTCATGCTGAACTTTCAATGATGGAAAAAAAATTAATACGTCATAAAGTGAATACCTCATTTATTAAGATAATAAAAAGATTTAAAATAATCCCCAAGGGTGTAGTTGCACAATTTCTCTCAGGGGTTGAAATAATGAAACATAATGTCAAGTCTCTTGGTGTCATGCTGTTGCAAAAATTATTTTTTGTGACAAGATCAATCTAATTCAATACTTCATGTTCCACATCAATGTTTTCTTATTCCACATCAATGCTTTCATGTTCTACTTCAATAATTTGAAAAATTATCACTTTTAAAGAACAATATTTGTATTGATTGATTGTCTTTCTAGTGAACCTTGATAAACCATTCGGAAGTAACTGTTGAGTTCATTTCTTTTCATTCGAACTTTGTTTTCTGTAAGGTCTGTCTTTGTTTACTTGAAGGTGACGGGTTATTACTTTAGTTAGTTTTTTTTTTTAGGTTTTTTACTTTAGTTAGTTTTTAGGTTTTTACTTTAGTTAGTATTTAGTCATTTTTTTGGAGTTATTTTTTTAGTTTTTTTTAGTTAGCTTATTACTTTAGTATTTTAGTACGAGCGAAAATACGTCAAAAGTGGCGACTTGTGCTTATTTGGATGTGTTTTGAAAATCTTTTCTATCCTTCGATCCTAGTTTCCATAAAAAATATTGTTCGTCTAGATGGCTAGTATCACACTTCTTATTTTATCAAATCAATATATAAAGCGCTTGTAAAATATTTTTGCATAATTCGGTTCATAAGAATTATTAGACCTGTGGATTATTATACTTCATTCGTTCTCAGGGTAGGAAAAATTAATAAATAAATATAAGCTGAATAAATAGCCCTAAAATAAATCTTGGGTTCATAAACGTAAAAATTTCGAATTTGTGTGTCGTTTCTTATCCCACTTGGTCGACAACAGCATCTAGACTAAGTCCGTGAACTGGATAGTTTGAGAACACTCTTGTGTTCTCTGGCAACCAATGCAAGTCAAAATATGGGCAGAAGTGGCTTGAGTCAAGCTACATTTCGGGCAAAAGGGATAAACCTTAAGTCCCGACACATGACGTTGAGCACGAAGATGACCCCTGCGGAGCCTATCAAGAACTGTCTGTTCGGATCTCCTGCCCGCACCAATTAAAGCAGCACCAAGTACGTTTACAATCAGATCACTCATGATCATGGGGGTCTTTCTCAAGAGGAATTGATACCTAATTTGACCCTATAGGCAAGTTCCGAGAAAGAGAGACAGCCACCATCAGTAGAACTTTTAAAGCTGTCCTCTTTTGCCAGCTCACCTGCAGTCTCGTTGCCGTAAACACTTACATGTGGCGGAACCCACTTCAAAATTTATTATTATGATGAGCACTCAAGCAACCAAAAGCTGAACAATATTCACCGTCACTCCATCACCATTTTTTTCCACATTCAGTCAGGTGCTGAGCAGAGCTTCAGCTTTAGATCAGAATCCAAATGTCTATATTGACACCCTCATTGACACAATAATTCACAGCCTCCTCAATAGCTCAATAGCTAGTTCTGCTCGAAAACCTGAGTAGTAGTGAGGGTTCCTCTTGCAAATCTAAATGTTCCTCTTGAAAATCTTAATCTTAATTAAATCTTAATTTCACTCCCCTGTTTGATGAAACAGGAGAGTAACATTCGCTACCAGAAATGGTATAATCACCCCTACTGATAGATGAAATAGATTTCCGCTACCAGAAATAGCACCATCCCCCTACTGTCATCAGTATAAATCTTGAGTTAGTGTTATATTAATAAAAAATTATATTAACTATTTTTGTTAAAGGAGGATTCTACACCATACCTACATTAGACAACTACGAATACCAATTGTGCGAAGATAAGATTATTACAAAGGTTATTCCCTTTTATCAGGGAGTTTGTGCAATGGTGTAAAACAAAAATGTGTTCAGTTTAAAAAAAATATTTTGAACATAGTAAAACATATTAAAGCAATTTTTTTTTTTTTTTATTGAACTACATAGAACATCAGGAAAATGATATCCAACAATTAATTTTATCACAATTTTTATATAAGAGTATTAATTAAAATAAAAGAAAAGATTACTTACTTTTTAAGAATTATTTTTTACCAAATTAAATATTACATTAAGAAATGCTACTTATTTAACGTAATTTGTAATCAAGTAAATTATTTTAGAGTTACTACTTAATATTAATTTATTTAAGTTCTTTTGTGTTCATCAAAACAAGTCTCAAAATCGATTATCCTTTGAAAAGCAGAAACTAATTTTGTGCACTGCCTTAATGAGATTTTAATGGGCTTGAATTCCTATTCTTGCGAATCTAGATAATAATCAAACAATGAAACTTTTCATTTATGTATCTTGTGAACGTGCTAGTGGTTTACATTAGTCTTTCAGCGTCAGCCATTCATTGTTTTCATAAAATACATATTTTCTTCGACGTAATAATATTTTCTTGCAAATAAATATTAAAAAATAACTTTTTAAAATTATTTTACAGCATTTATAAAAATTATTTATAAGCTTTAACTCCTAAAAATGTTTAGGAAATGGTACAAATAAACAAAAAAAATAATAATAAATTCTACCTTTTCCCTAATAAATAAAAATAATAAATAATTTCTAACATTTCCAATATAAAAAGATGCTAATAATGTTATAATAAACCATTTCATTTTTCATACTTATTATATGTGCAATGTTCTATCTTTGGAATAACATAAGTTAATTAATTTTCACTCAAAAATTATTTCATTAATAACTGTCAAAAATTAAATTTCAAAAGTAATTAATAAATAATGTGAATTTTCAAATTAGTTATGTAGGTATAGTTTCAATTAGTAAGTGCATTTAAGATCTTAATACTCTATCAATATGGTTCACAGAAAGGCATAGGTTCCAATTTACCAAAACTCTCTTTAATAATCATTAGAAATAATGATAAATAATATTAGTGCATAGCAGCAATATTAGTGTTTAAAAGTAACATTATAAAATAGAAGTTAAATTAGTGCATATAAGTGATATTAGTGCACAGAAAGTAATATAAGTAGATATTATAATGGCCTGACGTTAGAACTTTGAATTTAAGAATTTGGGTCGTATTTCGACAAACTTTGGTCTAGAATAACTTTCCTTTGAGTTGGAGTGGGAAGGAGCAAATCACCCACATCCCATTCCTTTATGTGCTCATTCTAGTTTGAGTTAGCATATGTTGAAGAACTTCCCCACGATGCCCTGGATAACACTAAATATACTGCATATTTGTGTTCTAGTGGCTATGATCTCAGCGTAAAGTGCAGGAAATTTGTGAGCAACAACAATATTAAAAAGTTATTTTGTTTAGCTATTGCTGTTTGATTAAGCACAATTGTGTAAAATTCTCTTTTCATTTAATGATTTTCTGGTATCTAGTCATAATCACAGCATCTAGTCATTGCCACATGTTTCATGTTGCAGTTCCGGCGGTTCCATGGATTTTTTTAGCAGTTCGGAATCCACTTTATACCGTAGTTCCCTGCCTAACATGGCTATAGAGAGTTGGGTGTAGAATTGGCAGTCCTATCTCGTAAAAAGGAAAAAAAAACATCCCCTGTTTGCTTATCGGAATCTGCCAATAAGCAGATGGCCACGGTCTACATGGACTTTGGTGTCAGGAAGTTAGTTAGTTTAGTGTGACTTTTGTGGTATTTTTTTTTGTTTCATATAAAGCAAAGACGCATAACTCACAACTTTTAAGAACGCAAAGACTCTGATATACGAGGATTCCCGAATTTCAATCCCAGCAGCACTGTATTTAACTTATTGTTTTATAATAAGAGCACTTGGTGTTTTTCATCACTCAAACGGCAGATATGTTGCATATTTTATACCACTCTGAAGGCCCAGATTACATTACAAGCTGTGTACAAATTTAAATTTTCAATCACGTATTCTTATCTCCCTAAGCGCTACAGTTTGAAATCGAAAAACAAATTTCATTATCTCTCTTTGAGAGGGAGCATCCAGTTATACCTTCGAAGAACGAAAATCCTTGATGTTTTAAAAGCGGACATTCATCACCCTGAGAGTTTACAAACGAAACACTATACGTTCAATTTCCATTTTTACTATGATACACCAATTTTGTTTGTGGTAACATAATATTCATCTAAATATGGAATGAACATGCTCCCAGAGTGGAATTTGATGTGTTCACAGCCTCCTCCTGAATGGAGAGATATTCCAGTCTATATATTTGCTGTATCGATACCAGCTATAGAGATAAGATCTTTTGATTTTGCATCGCTTGTCAAGTTTCCTGATTGAACACTTTCTGTTCGAAATTAAACTGCAACAGTGGGCGGTTACGTTATATCCTCTAAATATGGAAAGAATATGCCCCCAGATTGGAATTCTCCCCTAGAGTTCAAATGGTGGGATATTCCAATCTATATATTCACTGTATCGATACGAGCTGTAGATATAAGAACTTTTGATATTGTAATATTGGGTTGTCAAGTTTCTAATCGAAACTCTTTTAGTTCGAAATCAAACTGCAGCAAACCAATTTGGGGTGTTGCTACTTTATAGATTGGATAATATGGAATGAACATATCCCAGAATGGAATTTGGTGTGTTCACAGCCTCCTCCTGAATGGAGAGATATTCCAATCTATATATTTACTACATCGATACCAGCTGTAGAGATAAGAACTTTTGATTTTGTATCGCTTGTCAAGTTAATGACCGAATTCTTTCTATTTGAAACCAAACTGCAACAAACCAATTTGGTGGGTGGCTACATTATATCATCTAAATATGGAACGAGCATACTCAGAGATGGAATTTGGTGTGTTCACACTCTCCCCCAGAATCCAAATGGAGGAGATCTATATATTTAGTGCATCCATACCAGATGTAGAGATAAAAAACTTTTGATTTTGTATCTCTTATCAAGTTTCTGATCGAACTCTTTCTATTTGAAACCAAACTGCAGCAAATTAATTCGGTGGGTAGCTACATTATTTTATCTAAATATGGAACGAACATAACCCAAGAGTGAATATGGTATATTGATACCCTTCTTCTGCTTTCGAATGGAGAGATTTTCTAGTCTATATATTTACTGTATTGATGCCTTCTACAGAGATAAGAACTTTTGATTTTGTATCGCTTGTCAAGTTGCTAATCGAAACTCTTTCAGTACAAAATCTACAAATTCGTTCCAGTCTCTACAGTTTAACATACAAAAATTTTATTTTGAGAGACAATAACTGTTGAACCCTTCCTGCATGCCGATAAACAGCTTTCCCCGAACGAAATCCACGTCGAGTCACGTGCCCTCCGAACGTGATTCGAATCGATTGTTCGAGATTACCGGTGGATTTCCAAAAGCGAAATCTGGTGACAGAGAGATACGTCTATGGAAATGTATCGCAAATAGTAAAAGATTTGTTTACGCTCAATGTTTTTAGCGACACCGGAGCCATGGGCAGCTCCCAGCCATCCACGGATCCATGGCTCCGTCCATAATGGAATTCCTTCCTGAATTTCCAATTTCAGGGAGGATTCGAGGACTTAAATCCAGTTAAGTGCGGATGCGTGCTTTTCATCAAGTGAGGCCGGATTTACGTCTTAAGATAACGGAAAGATCGGAGATGGTAAAATTGTAATGGATCTTGCGTATCAAGTTTTTGTTTAATGTTATGTTCGAATACACTCGTGAAAATAGCTTTTAGTGTGCTTTGTAAATGTATAGTGTCTAATATCCATTATTGTACAAGAAATTGTTTTAACGGATTAGTTCTTGAGATTTTAATCTTGTGAATAATGGAAGGGGATTTGATAAAATATATCTAACCGATCTTATCAATTTGCTGAATTTGTTTTAAATTGCAAATTAAATGTTTTGTGCTTAGAATTAAATTTATATAAATATCATGCAAAAAGGAGGATTAAAATCGGAAATTTCGTGTGGATTTGGTAATAGTGCAACTAAAGTGCAATTTGTATTAGTTTATTAAAATATGCAGCTTGTTAAAATATCTGGAAACGTTGCCAATCTTGCATTAAAACTTTCAACTATAATTATAAAACTAAATTATCTTGTTTGAAATAAGATAATTTTGATAAGATGATGGTTTAAATAAGATAAAAACGGAAAATTAAAACTTAAAAGGAAAATTAAAAATGTTTTTTTTTTTTAAATTAATTTAAATTTCGCGGCTCTTCTACCATACAACATGCAAATGAAATGCAGTTACCATTTAAAAACCACTCTGCAGGCAATGTCCCGATCATCGCCCATTGGCCGATTGTAAGAAAATAGATTAAAAAGAGTTTTTAGTTGACATCCTTATGGAAATAAATGGTTGTTGCTGACTAAACCTTAGGGCTCACCCCATGAGTAGTCTGGAAGCCTGCCCCCTCCCTTTCCACCTCCCCATGGAAGGAGGGAAAAGGAGAGGGGTCAGCCTCTGTAGTGATGGAACACCCGTAGGTAGAAGTCTGACTTGGCTCTGAGACACTAAAGAAGAAGGGAAGGGCCTTCCGCGAGGACTCTTGGGGGAAACTACAAAGCATTTGTGTTCGTATGGGAGAAAACACGGAAAAACTCCAACCAGGTAGTTTACCTAACAAGGTAAGATGCTGAACATCACAAACATCACGTGTCCTTACTTTATGAAATAGTGTCTACTACAATGACGCCAGAGGATTGAACCTCAGCTTTAATGCTCACCAGCGGCACTCGTTGCTACGAGTCAGGCAAAAATAAATGGAAATACATTTAAAATGGTATTAAAAAGCTATCTCAAAATCTAGTTACATAAAAGTATAATTTTTTATGCATCCACTTATACCCGCTTTTTTTTCTGTTTTCTTGACTTTTTGTTGCTGCACTGCCATTAAAGGAAGTAATTTGGTGGCCATAGTAGCAAAATACATAAAGCGCTTCGTATCGATAGCCAAGATACCCGGTGAAAATTTCGCGGTTTTCTCCCATACAACACGCAAATGAGAGGCAGTTGCCATTTAAAATCCACCCTTGAGGCAATGTCCACCACCATTGCCAGTTGGCCAAATGTTCATGGCATACGTACGTAGAACATGGAACTCACTGATGTTTAACAAAAAAAAAAAAAATAAGTGCTAGATGTCCCATTTATTTAAATTTCAATTTTTTTTTTTTGTTGTTCTAATGCAGCTGGCAAACACATAGACAGCTTGGTCTTGGATGCCTTAAGGCAAGCGCTGCACAGACGTTACTCACTTTGCATTACCCAGGGGCGCGTGTAACTGGAAGATAAGTCACGGACGCAGAGTAACAATGCCCCCGCAACGCTCTACGATCCTATTAGAACCGGGACCTACGGTTTAAAGTGGATTCCGAATCACTACAAACATCCATGGCACCGCCGAGATTCGAACCCGATGCCTGTCGTACCGAGCGCCAGAGTGCTAACTCGTTCAGGCCCAATTTCAATATATATATATATATACATATTTATTGAATAATATACACATATTATTCACATCAAATCGAAGACTTTTGCTTTATTTAGATAAAAGTGAAACTGCAAATAAATTTTTATAAATAAGTTATTATATTTATATTTAAATTCCTTGTCCTTATACTTAACATCCTTAATAATTTACCTCACTTTACAAGCATTCGTTCAAAAGTTTGGAGCAACAGCGTGACAATTTATAGATTATGATTAATAACTTTAATTAAGAAACTATTGGACACACACTAATAATACTAATAATAGATGGGAATTAATAATTCATCAAAAATGAAAACAACATGTCAAAAGGCTAAATATTATTGTAATTATGGTGGCCAGATACGAAATGTATTATTATCCTGAAGAAACAAAAGTTGCATTAAGTAATGTAGGCGAAATGCTAACATTGAATATTTTAAGTTTGTTTAAAATAGTTAACACCGATTGTGATATTGATTTTTGATATTTTGAATATTGAATCTCGCTAAATCTCAGAATTACAGTGCTTTTAAAGGGTCATATTTATATAGTATAGATCATATTTATATAGTTTCTTCATAAAGAGATCCTATGATCATATTAACCCCTTATAGAAAATGAATTCTTTAAAATAAATTGTTTAAAATTAACAAATCATTTAAATTGTTTAAAAAAATTCTTAAATATAAATTATTTTGTATGAATAGTTTTATGATAGCTGTCAATAATACAATTATTTTTTCAACGTCGAACATTTGTCTATCGAATCGTTACTGGCTACTAGTACACAGAGCATCCTATATATTGCGTTATAATAACATTATTCGTTTATTATTATATATTTATAAACAGATTGTAGACTTTTATAATTATATAATATGTAATTGACGTTTATATTTATATAATAATATATTAATTATATATTAATAAACAATAGCAAGTTTGTTTTCATCAATTTATAGAATTTAACAAAAAACGCAAGCTCTTATAATAACATAATAATTTTAATAGTAAGTGTGTTTTAGTCAATTTTGTTATTTTGAATTGTTTATTATACTTCATATTTCAAATAGAAAATTAAAAACAATATTTTCAAAATACATTTTTAAGATAAGCTTAACGATTTTGAAATGTATTAAATTAAAAATGTTCACCTAAAAGGATGTTACGAATTTTACCTATCCACTAACATATTTATAAATGACATTTTTAAATTAAAATGGAGACGATTAATAAGTTTAATTTTCAAGACAACAACCAATTCCAATATTAATCAAAACAATAATATCTGCAAGTGAAAATGGCAAGTTTTTTTAAAAGATTTTATAAAATGTTGACATTTTCTCTTTGCAGCGTGTTCCTGATTGCCATTAGATTCCCTGCTCCCTTTTGAAACTTGCAAGCGCATAACAACTTTGCAATATCCGGTACCGATTTGCGAGGGGATTACCGCCAGACGTCCACATTATGCCACCACCACCACCACCCTTTTCCCCAAACCTTACTCCACCCTGCCTAGCGTCTCCTTTTGCTAAGTAGCTTTCCTTCCTGCCAGTTACCAAATAGGCTTTTCAGCAAACTGCAATGCAGTGAACCCGAAAAGTGAGAAGCCCTCCCCTCTTTCCATTGCAAATCCCTTCCAGATGACAATGCGAATCAGATGGGGAACAGAGAGAGATTTTAATCCGAGATTGCATATCCTCTTTCTTCCCTTGTGCAACAAATGGGTGAAATGGCCGGAACACCGCCTTGCATAATCTAGTATGGGGTCCTGCTGCTCAACGTGTGGGCTACACAATGGATTCGGTATGCTTTCCACAGGACTATTAATGTTTTTGGCATGGTAAACTGGGACACGTGTCAGACTCTGTGTTTGCTGTAGGTGACAGATTTTTGGCGATGAATTATCTTCTCTTCTCATGATACAGACATTTTCTGTTGACGAGATGATTAGTATCATATGGTATTATGTTGATTTGGAACCAGATTGAAAAAATGATATCTACACGTTGGTAAACAATCTATGAATGCTAGTAATCGATACTGTTTGTGTTTGCTGTTTGCTGTGGGTGACAGACTTTTGAAAAAATGATATCTACACATGAATTATCTTCTCTTCTCGTCGTATTTTTTTGGTAATGACATTTTCTATTGACGTGATGATTAGTATCATATGGTATTATGTTGATTTTGAACCAGATTGAAAAAATGATATCTACACATTGGTAAACAATCTATGAATGCTAGTAATCGATACTGTTTGTGTTTGCTGTGGGTGACAGATTTTTTGGTGATGAATTCTCTTCTCTTCTCGTGATACAGGCATTTTCTGTTGACGAGATGATTAGTATCATATGGTATTATGTTGATTTGGAACCAGATTGAAAAAATGATATCTACACATTGGTAAACAATCTATGAATCTAGTAATCGATACTGTTTGTGTTTGCTGTGGGTGACAGATTTTTGGTAATGAATTCTCTTCTCTTCTCGTCGATACAGGCATTTTCTATTGACGTGATGATTAGTATCATATGGTATTATGTTGATTTGGAACCAGATTGAAAAAATGATATCTACACATTGGTAAACAATCTATGAATGCTAGTAATCGATACTGTTTGTGTTTGCTGTGGATGACAGTTCTCTTATTGATATTGATTCTGTTTCCATGAAAAGTATCTCTACTTTTTGTGAAGAGATGATTAGATCTTAAAAGGAAATGAAATATCACATGGTATCATGAGGTCTCATATAGTATCCTTTAATTTTGAACCAGACAAAAAATTTTCATCTTTAATCTACATGTTGGTTGATCTATGATTGCTGTATTGAATATGTGGTGACTTATATATATTTATGATAGCATATATCGTATTATCACTATCAGCATGTTGATCATTAGTCTACAAATTGGTAAAAAAGTTAGAAAATAAAAATAGTTAATATTAATTGCAATAATTAATAGTCAATAAATTAATAATTATTAATAATAACTGAATTGGTAAAAATAAATGTAAATTTTAAAAACAATCGGTAAACAGTTTTTTGTTGTGAATATGCGTTAATCTACATAAATTCTTATCAACATAATGGTTTATATCATTGACGTATTTTTGATTTTAAAACATCCTAACAACATATTAATTGTATATAGCGTATTAATCAATATATTGATCTTTAACCTACATGTTAGTAAACGATCGATGATTGTTGTACTAATCGACATTGTTTGTGATTATTAGCTATTGAAATATTTTTGTTGGTGAATGTTGGATCGTTCCTAAGGATAAATGTATTTGTGCTGAAGATATATGATATAATGTAGGATTAAGGCTAAAAATGAAACTGAATATTATATGTGCTGTTTCTGAAACAGATGTAAAAAAATTATCATTTACTAACATATTGTTTGTTAATCTACATACTTGTTATAACGATTAATAATTTATAATAGAGGATATCACATCCTAAATTTATCACATATGAATGTAAGATATTTTAGCTTCAACATAATTGCATGATAGATTAATTTAAATATATATTTTATATAACCCATAATAATATCCCGTAAATGGGATGTATTATGGATATTATTATTATATACATTACCCATAATATTATGAGATATATATTAGGAGTTTATTGTATACATATATTAAATACATCCCATAAAGCTATCCCTAATACATCCCGTAAACAGGATATATTACGGATATTTTAATGGATGTAATTAATATATGATAAAAAACACATAATAATTATCATAAAATATAACAATTATTTTATTTTTTTTGTCATAATCTTTTGTCATGTCTTAAATCTTAAAATATTTAAATTTTTTTATCACACAGAAGATAAGATACACACAGATGATAATATAGAGTTTTTAGTAGCCTGAAAATTTTTTAGATTTATTTTTCAAAATTATTTCAATGAATTAATGAGAATATTTCAATAAACCGTACTCAACTTACATACACATATATACAAAAATGTTAATTAAATAAAAATAATCAAACATTGCATATGTAAGTAAAAAATAATATTTTAGCATATTAATAAAAAGATAGCCTAGGTTCTATAACCTTTCTATAAGTCTTATAAATTTTCATTTTCAGCATAAGAATATTTATGTAGACTTTCAAACTGTAATAACCTACGCAATTTCAATTAACTTTTGTAATTTTTAAAAGTTTTTTTTTTAGTTTTTACTAAAAACTCGTGACAAACGCGCTCATTACAAGTATCATACTAGATTCATAATAAAATCAGAACATCCTTAATAAAGTTAAATATATATAAAAAAAAAAATCTTACATTTAAAACACCAGGAAAGCAGATGAAAAATTCGAAAAAAAAATTGATTTGCGTATATAAACTTAGTAAGTTAAATATTTCATTTTACAGATTGTTGATTCTATTTAATTAACGAAGATAGTTTGTTTTATTAAATTGTCAAGCTAAATTCAGTAACGAATTTTCTTAATAAATTGATTGGTTTATTCAGATAAATAACTTTCTTAATTTTGAAAGTTGAAAATTCTGATTTAAAAAAAAAAAATGTATTTCATTTATGAGATACAAATAATAAATTATTTTCTAGATTTAACGATAAATGCATTGTATGTGAAAAATTTCATTCACACCATATTAAACGGTATGGAAGCATTTGATTTCTTTTAGAAACAAAATGTTATTTATGTATGCTATATATGCCCGACTCGTGGCTCAGTGGCAACGTGCGCCGCTGGTGAGCATTAGGGATGAGTTCAATTCGCTAGAGGATTTGTTGTAGTTACTCAATGGCTTTTATGCCTCGTTATTCAGACAACCTGCTAGAAGTTTTCCCGGGCTTCTCCCATACTATACGCAAATATGGGGCAGTTCCACTAAAAGTCATCCCGGAAGGCACTGCCCTGTTTCTTCAGTGGCAGAGTCAAGTCGGACCTATGGGTGCCCCATCACAAACAGAAGCTACCCCTTTCTTTCCATCCATGAGTAGATTACTCACAGGATGTCCGTCCCACTGTAGGACACTGAGGATTAGACACAACACAAATGTTATTGATTAAAAATGTAAATAATAAATCTTGCTCATAATAATTAAATTGATTTTTTAATTAATCAGTATTTTTGTCAATGATTAAATTGTGAGCTATGACATCCGTCTTATTTTTGCTTTATCTTTTGACTTAAACAATTACTTTATTTGAAAGATAATTATTAAAATTATTAAAATACTATACATGAAAGTACAGAAAAGGTCTATAAAATAAGCCACTCTGTAAAAAAAAATCACTCAATATCATTCTTCTTTACTACTTCCAACAAATATTTTTTCTTTTCTTTTATGAAAACGTATACCAACAATCATTTTTTTTTTTTTTTTTTTACTTATAAGAAACAAAATAGCATCGTTTGGGAAAACATGTTTTCCTTCATCTTTTCGGAAAAAAAAAAAAAAAGTAGACCGAATGTAATGTTTTGAAGATCCGTTAATAAAAAATATTAAAAAAAAAAAACACTCTGTTTCTTCCTTTATCCTAATAAGCGAAACAAAAAAGGAAAAAGAAAGAAAAAATGAATAAACTGGCTTTACCTGCATGTGCTCAATTTTCACTAAAGAGCAAAACGTGATTTTGTGTGACGATGCCAATTTAAACATTTATCCCTCCTGGTTTGTTAGGGACGTTCTTTGTCAGATCCCTTAGCCTTGAGGGACAATAGAGGCAAACGTTTTAACGAGCTCCACACCCCCTCTTTCGAACACCTTTGTTTAGTTCTTTTTAAGCTTCAGTCTCAGCAATTATGAGAAAGCGAAAAGAAACGCTTTTTTATTTTTATTTTATTTTTATTTGCATTCTTCCGTTACAAGAAAACTGCAAGTTAAAAATTGCTTTCAGCTTGAATTTTGCATTGGATGAACATTTTTCTTTTCTTTTTAAATTTTATTTTATGTTTGGGATATGTAAGCTTTCTTTTATGCTTATGAAAAAGAGTTTTCCCCTTTTGAAGTATAAAATTTACAGTCTGCAAAAGAAGTAAGAAAAAAATGAAACATTAATGAATGCTATAAAATATTCTTCGTTGAAATATTCTAAATTTGAGTTTGTAATATTGAATATATTTCTTAGGTAAGATTGTTTTCAAGAATTGAAAATCTTAACTTTGATCACATTATTATTATTAAGATTATTTTAAGTCTTTGTAATCTTAACCAGTCCTATAAAAATTTTTTTTTAAAAGCCACCATTGATGAAAACATTCTCTTTGGCTAACATATTTGAAATGCAAAAAAAAAAAAAAATAATAATCAAAATCCTTTCCATTTTAATTAACTTTTACATTATCCACAGTACCCATATAATTTTTACATAAAATATCCACAGTACTAACCATATAATTTTTACATAAAAAAATCCACATGTATATAGAGAGTTAGATAGATAGGTAGATATAAATGAAGAGAAATGTGAAATTTATACATGTTTATATATATAAAAAGTATATGAATGTTTCTTATGTTTATTAATGTTCATATAAATGTTTTTATATATCATATTTTATGAACAGTATGAAGAGTAATGTATGTAAGCATCATATATTATATTATGCTTATATATATATTAGAATTGTTATCTGCTGTGATAACACTTATAATATAATTATTTTAAGTACGATTTATTATAAGTTCTTTTACAGTCCTAGACGTTATTTAAAAAACTTTTAATTTCTAAAGAAATCTAATTAATTCTCATTTACAAAATTCTTTTTGCATCTTAAACAAATAATGGTTTCCAAACAGTCATCCCACACAAAATTTCATTAACATTTAAAAATAAAATGGTTCAATTCCGTAACTAAAGGTTATGTAGTGAAAGAAAGTTCAGCTCTCTTATTGTATGCAGAATTTTTATTGTTCCTTTAAATTGCAACATTATAAGTTCCTGCATTTTAGTTGTTCCTACTAAGCATATCCAAGCTCACACACTTGAAAGCTTAGAAGTTTAAGATACAGCGATTTGAATGCTGGAAAACGCTACTAGTTGTACAACAACAATTTGTGTAGTTTACAAATGCACATACACATAATTATTGAACGTAAAGTTCATTTTGTTACAAGTACTACAAACTTTTTATATAAAGTTCGTAAGTACGTGAATAGTCAAAACTATCTTTTACAAATGGCTGCACAACAACAGCCTGACTGCATCAAAAGCCCTCATTTTACTTAAGAACAGAAAGCTTCAATTCCTGCTGAGAAGCTCCAGAAAATCTCCTTTCCAGACAGGGCATAAACACCCACGTACGGAAAAAAGAAGAAAAGAAAAAAAAAAAGGAAAAAAGTCCACCTTCCTTATTGCTGCAGCCTTTTGCTATTTCTTTTCCGTCCCACTAACATGTAAAGCACAATCCCCACACTCGAAGGCTTAAGAATCTCGGTCTGGGCAGGAAGGATTTAAAAATTACAAGAGCAGCAGTAGAATGGGGCGGGAGGGTGATTCGAATGACATCCTATTTTCGGTATTTGCAGGGGCTGCTGCCGTGATAACAGCTCCGGCCGCCCCCATTGTGATGGTAAAGCAGTGTCGGATCCTTTCTTTTTTTTTAAAAAACATTATTCCCTTTCTTCCCCTGCCTTTCTTTTTCCTTCTTTTTTTATAATGGAAGACTTAAAAACATCGGCTTCGCCATAGAAGGAATGGAGATAGCGCGGTTGTCCTGCAGCAGTGAAGTAAGTTCCAGCACAAAAGATTGAGGAATTCCGTAGGGTTTGGTTATTACTTTGAGGAACTACGTATGATTTGCTGGGGAATAGTGCTGCCTGATGATTAGTGAGATTGATAGTGGAGTAATTTGCTGGTTAGCGCGATTGAGAATGGAGTAATATGATGATTGTATGATTGGGAATAAAGTAATCTAATGGTTAGTGAGATTGGGAATGGGATAATCCGTGATTAGTACGGATGTGATTGGAGTAATCTGGTGATTGTGTGATTGTAAATAGCGTTATCTGATGATTAGTGGATTGAGAATGAAGTAATCCAGTGGTTAGAGTGATTGTGATTGAATAATACGGTGATTATGTGATTGGAGTAATATGGTGATTATGTGATTGGAGTAATATATTGATTATGTGATTGGAGTAATATGGTGATTATGTGAGTGGAGTAATATGGCGATTATGTGATTGGGAATAGAATTATCTGATGAATACTGTGATTGTGAATGGAATAATCCGATAGTTAGTATGATAGGGAATAGAGTAATCTGTTTATTGTGTGATTGGGAATGGAGTAATTTAATGATTACTGTGATTGGAAAAGGAGTAACCTGGTTATCGTGTGATTAATCTGATGATTAGTATGACTGAGATTGGAGTAATCTGACTATTGTGTGATTGGGAAATGAAGTAATCTAGTAGTTAGTGTGATTGGGAATAGAGTAATCCGATTATTGTACGATTGGGAATGGTATAATCTAATGGTTAGTGTGATTGGGAATGGAGTAATCTGGTGGTTAGCGTGATTAAGAAATCTAGCGTTTTGAAATTTGAGACAAGAAAGCTGAGAATTAAGAAATGTTAAGAATGTAAACAGCTGTTAGAAGTTAAAACATAATATTATTTTTAAAATATAAATTAAATTTTTATTTCCAACAATTTAACAACAAAATAATCACAATCCGTTTCTATATTATTATTTTTGAATTTCTAACTTTAAAAGGAAAAACAAAAAACAATAAAGCAAGCTAAACGGAAAAGGAAAAACCAATTAAATACAGAGCCTTCGTTATACGTAAATCGAGCATGTTGGGAGACAAAGAAAAAAATATAATAGAAGATTTTATCAGATCTCTAATTTATTATTATAAATTCAGGAATTTTAAATTAAACGATAAAATTTTAATTGATAATTTACAAATAAATAATTATTTTTACCTAGAGTATATTAATTTCAAGTTATGAATACTAAAAATACATTAAAATCTTAGTTGTGTGACTCGTTTGTTTGGAAAAACGAGTCACACACAAAAAGATGCGCAGATATTCAAATGTATATTATAACGATACCGTTAACTAGAAGGCGCAGGCAAGCTATGATAGTAACCGTGGATTAACTGTTATTAACTTAAAACTTTTTATTACTTCAGTAGCAGTACTACAGCATTTTTTCAGCACTTGTCAATGGATTAAAATAACTTTTTAATAGCTGTTTCTACGAACCTTCTATTAGTTTTGCAGAATTCCTTGCCCACATCCCAACGGTTTCGGCGATACAATGATATTTTAGTTTTTGATTAATACAAATTATTGGTCACATTATTATGGAATAAAAACTATTTTTATGACAAATAAATACATTATAAACTTTAATAATTACTTACATATTTACAATAAATTTTTTTATAATATTCTCACATTCATCTTTATTGCAAATAAAAGAGAAATCAAATTATCATATGCCCATGAGCGGCAGTGCCAATATATATATAACCCAACTAAGGACAATTTCTGTATATTTAAAAAAGAGAGCATATACAATTACCAAGTGGTCCTCGAGATTATTCATTTGGTAATATTTTTTTCATTCAGATACCCATTTTTGATGTGCCTACATCATCCTTTGCAGGGATAATGTCATCTTGGAGTCACTTTTAATGGTAAAGAAACTAATAAAATACTAACATAGACAACAAAATTCAAATGATTTTCCAAAACATATGCCAACCTACAGTAATAAGTAGCCTTGAGATCAAATGCATAATTTCTTCCTCCAATGCACTTACAACTCCACTTCCATCAGTATTATAGCTATCTAATAATCATGGTAAGGGTCATCAGTTATAAATTATGTAGACAAACAAATAATTTGCATAAACATAAAAGTTGGATATATTCATCAATTACGCAAATCTTTGTACTTAACAATCCTCACAAATCTTGATGATATTTCAACTTTATTTTTATAAAATGAAATTAAAGAAATAAAAATGAAGTAAAAGATGTGGAAAAAAATAATATGCAAATCTAATATCCAGGCCATCATGAAACTCATATATTTACAAACATTTCCAAGTGTGAATTAAAATATGCTTTTGAATATCTTTGCTCCAGGCATCTAAATGTCATGGTGGGCATTAATTTTACATCAGGGAATTCATGTCATGCCCTTAACACAGCATTACCCTTCACTCAAGTCTTGAGCGCCATCTAAGAAGTCCATGACCATTACTGCGATGATGGCAAAGAAAAAGAGAACATGCATCCCCCCGCTCACTCTTTTCTGGCGTCATCTTTATATACTTTACTTTTGAAATCTCATGCATTTTAATGACGCAGCATGGAGTGTGGCTTCTATGTGTTCGTCACAAAAGGCTGTCCTTCTGTTGTGTATTTTCTGCTTCCATCTTCCTCCTTGTGCGAAGATATTTGAATTTTTCCTACTTTGCACAACTCGCTGGGTATTTTTTTTTTGTGTGTGTGGCAATTTTGGGGGACAGTGGCTTGGTGCAGGGAATAGTTTTCTAAAGTTTTTATCTGGTTCTTAACGTTTTTTAGGTCAAAGAGTTTGGTATGGTAAATAAAAGTCTTCACATATGTTAAGGACCAAGTTGAAGAACTTCAGTCTATAATATATTTTTTTCTTTTTCGGCATGCTCATAATTAAATGATAATGAAAGTTATTCGTAAATGTTATTTTTTATAATTACATGTTTCATTGTTAATTATTCCCTGACAAAAATAACGATTTAGTTTTAAAAATATTTTCTGGGTTTTTTTTTTTTTTTTTAATTTAGCACAAAAGCAATTTTTCTAGATTAAAAAAATTTCAAACAATTATCTACAATTTTTATGGAAATTTTTAATCCAGGAAAACGTTTCTCATGTTTCTTTTTTCATTTAAAAACTTTTGAAAAGCGTTGATCGAAAATTAGCTGATTTTCTGTATTACTTCTGCAACTATCAGAAAAATTGAAGCGTCTATGCTTATGTTATTGACATCTATGGATGATAATGAGTTTTTTTTTCACTGAATTCGTTTTTCCAATAGTTCTTACACCTCATCTAAATTTAAACATCAATAGATCTAAAAAGTTTATCCGAAAATAAATAATCTGAATAAATTTTCGCAATTACAAAATGTAAACAAGCTCTATTATTTGCATATATTCGAAAATTCTTCTGTTGAAATTGAGTTTTTAAGTGGTATTTGGAGTATATTATACACTGAATTTTATGAATGTAATAGAGAAAAACTGCGTATTATCCTTTCATAAAATTAATCTGAAATAAAACAACTTCAGAAAATAATGTATGGATTTCCTAGCACGTTATAAACAATTAAAAAAGTGACATGTACGTTAAATGCTTTCATGCAAGAATTTTATTTAAAATTAGAATTTAATTTGATAGTAAATGTTTAGTTGCATTTTTGTATTTTTTGGTTATTTATATCATGATTAATTCTAAAACATTATTTCATAAATAATAATTAGTTTTAGGATAATTGAAAATGATAAATAAGAATTTCGTACTTTTTAGATAAATTAAATAAAAAGGAAAGATAGTGGATTTAATTCAAAGTGATGTTAAAAAAACATATCCTAAAGTTTATACTGATTATAAAAGCTATTTTAAAAAATAGGCTTGATTATTAATGCCAATTTTAATAATTAACAGGTTTTTTTTTTAATCTTTAGGAAATTTTGACATTCATAATCTGTTTCTCATTAGTCCGAAACAAAAAATAAGTAAACTAAAGAATCAATTAGAAATTAGAATTTTCTGGACAAAAAGCAATTTATACGATTCTTCTTGTTATATATATTGTCCGCCTTTGTGTTATTTTCACTGAAAATAATAGAAAACACTATATTTCAAACAATGATATTTTTGTAAAAAGACATTGTAAAAAACCCATTAAATACAGATGTTCTTGCCGGTAGAAAGATAAGACTAATAGTACTTTTATTTTCTCTGTAATTTGGTGGGGAAAAAATAAACGAAAGTAAGAACATTTCAAAAAGAATGGCTGCTATGTAACAAGAAAAAAAAAATCTTTCTTTTGTAATTTTCTCAACTCAGAATCTATTATTTACAAAACTCGTTATATCAGACGATTAAAAGTTAATGTTTAAGGTTTTTCAGATTTCTGAACATAAAAAAAATATTGATTGTGAAAAATAATTCTCAAAGGGTCTATTCTCAATCTTGGGAAGATAAAAAAAAATGTAGATATATTGCATGATACATAAATAATTCAAAGCTATCTTGGGTATAGGAACTTTAACTATTCTCAAAAATAATTTTTGAATTATAAAACAAATAATTGTTCTGAATTCCGTTTTCGTAAATCTAATTAAGTTACTTTAATTGTACAATGTGAACATGAAGTTCTTTACCATTTAAAAAAATTATGATAGCTACAAATAAAGATAGAAATAAGTGAAAATCATTACGAATTAATTTAAATTTAATACATTTCTAATTCTCCAATTGTTGTACGAACTACATCAAGTTGGTACTCAATTTCTTGCTATGTTCCCGGCAGCATATTTTTACCAATGGTGGCAATGGAATCAGTGATCCTCTGCTTTAGATCTGTTAAGTTTCATTCCTTTTTAGATATACGATACGATGTAGGAATTATCCAGGTTCCTAATTATGCCTATAAGGAGCTGTATTAATTAAATTAAATTAATATTAAGTAAGACAAAAAACCTTATATATATATATATATATATATATATATATATATATATATATATATATATATATATATATATATGTATTCCAATGGCAGATTATGAACAGTTGCAGCAAAAACATACAACATACATCAACAACAAAATAATATAACCAAACATGCTGAAACAGAGTTCATTAATCTAACAATAATGCCAAGATGCAGATCTTTTAGCCACTAAAAAGTGTTACCAGGTGCACCACGGGGAGGTAGATCTTCTGCGTACCCATATATATATATATGTTTATCTCCTTTTGTAATAATTTTCAATTATCGTTTCATTTGCATTTGTAATAACTTTTTAAATTTGTAACGAGACTTTATGGACATTATGTTCTGTCCAAGATTTCTTATCAGTAAGAGTAAATAAACGACAAAATTAATATCTGTTGTAAAACATAGATATTGTTTATCATCAAAAAGAGTATTGTTTTATTTATTATTTTATTGTTGAACATCGGTAGGTCTCGTGTCTCACTAATTTATGGACAATCCACTAAAAGGTGATGAGGGTAGAATATTGTCTCCCGAAAGGACTTTCAGGAGTAACTGCTCTGAGTTTGCGTATTGTATGGATAAAAACCGATAAAACTCCCATCTGGCAATCTCCCAATCGATGTGATAGGCTTTGCATCCTGTTACAATTGCCATCAAGTCACCTCTTTATTGAAAAAAGGAATTACAATTTGACACCGCCAGTGGATGGGAATCTTAGCCTTCTAGTAAGTTAGCTGAGCACATTATCAATAAATCACGGGTTGGGAAAAAAGCGTTTTGGTACTGAAGTTTTCTCATATATAAGTACTGAATTAATAAACAAACCAGTACTAATTTGAATATATTTATGGGCGACTTTCTTAATTATTTTAAAACTATTTTTCTCATAAACTATTCGCTTTTATTTCACGAAAAAAATTGAAAAATAACCACCATTATTACTCTAAAATCGAAGTATGCTTCTTCAGACACTATATGTCACCATATAATCCCTTCTGTATTATATCTTCAAATACATTTCAAAGTTCTTAGCCAAGAAAGATAAGACAAAACTTCTTCTTCCAGCACTCGGAGATTGGTAAAAATCCCCTTAATGAGAGGGAGTGACATTTAGTCCGGGAAAAGTTTCGGGAAACAAGGAGAGAAGTCTCCGGAAAACACCAGGGTCTCGTTAAGAAGAGGAGACTTCCGAGATAAGAAGAATTTTCTCCGGGCCACAGATTTTTCAAACTCTCCCTCCCTCCGTGGTCCGAAAAGGAAAAATTTTGCCAAGTTAGCGAAAAGTTTTTAGCGGGAGAAATATTTTGCAGAGATCAGCATTTGCTGCCGAAGATTAGCGAGTAGATCGAAAGCGAAACGGTCTCGCTTGAATCGTTTCTGTGCATGAGTGGTGAAACTCTCATCTGATTATATACTTTTCATAAAACTATTGCTTGGAAAAGTAGCGTAATGGTAAAAGATTGTTTCAGTAAAAACGTTGTAATTAAGTTATTTAAATGGTTATTGTATTTTGTCATTACTCGCCAATTAATGCCTAAATATTGCACTAGAGGCTTAATGTACCGGTACTCGCTAAAGGGTGAAATCCTCTAACCTACTTTAAATAGAATTAACTTTCACTTATAATGTTTGTAACTTATTATGTTTAATCTATTAGCTCACTTATTTTCAAACTATGTGAGCTAAAAGATTAAACATCATATTATCATTCATCATACTACATTTTATGATGAGTACAATCTCATATATTATTATTTTTGCTTCACTGCTTAGAAGGAAATATTCTGCTAAGTTTTCTCTAAGTATTGTTTGTAAATATGGTACAACGATAAGAATGTCTTATCATATTGTTTTACTCCTTTTGCTTTCTTATAAGGCTTTTTTTTTTTTATTTGTATTTTGCGTGATACATGTCGAATATTTGTAATTTAAATGTCAAAGCTAAATACTGGTAAAATATTTCAGATTCTGAAATGCAGTTGAATCACAGACAATCGATCAGATACTGCCCTTCTTGTTTTGATAATACGATGAGATATGAATTTAGGAAGTCCGTGAAAATGTTAGGGAACTACGGCTTTAAATATTATAGAATATTTCTCGAATCGTTGGAGGGATTAAAGATACTGGTGGGGAATGTAGAGTGTATCCCCTGTTTAGTGGAACTAGAGCCATTTTTGTTATCTTTCCTTTGCATGCAGTTGAACATTGCAGTCAAAATCAAGATACATTACTCCAAGTCATTGGCTACTAGACGTCCATAGTGGTCAAAGTCGTCAATAGTGTTCATAGTCGTCATAGTTGTTCATGCCACTGACTCTGTCTGTTATCTGGGATCCACTTAAGACGATGAGTGCATTAGCATGCAATGCGAAATGATACTATAGAGGGAATTCAATTTCAGACGCCCAGTAGACAGGACCATTCACTTAATTAGGTGGTCACCTGAATTAGGGTTTGGTTGGTAAAATAAGAAAAACTATGAAAATAAAAATTTCGAAGACAAAGGTAATTAAAAAAAAAAAACATAATTTGCTTAAATAATTTGATTATAGATAATTTTTTTGTTCTTTACAGTTTGGAAAATTGCAATTTTTCTTCCGTGCATGCCACTTTGCTATATTATTGATATTGAAGAACGTGAGAAACATTATATTGCAAACTATTTTTAAAATTGCATGATCCACTGCAACGAGTATATATTATTTGTCTTCAAGCATTGACGTCTAAATCGCGAATATTACCCATCATGAAATTTTTAACCCTTAAGTAGGACTACAGTGTATATCTATGACAACGGCCGCATATGTTCAGAAAATAATTGGCCGCCATAGCATATTTGAATAACTATACCTAATTTAATAGCATTTGTGGTGTACTCTTTCTGTAGACCCTTTGAATTTTTCTTTCATTAATAATCCTTTCTGTTTAGTGTTAAATGTTGCAATACTCAATTCATTACATATTTTAAAAGGTTAACTGAAACCATTATATATTCTTGTGATTCTCTAATGTGCATAAGCACTTCTTCCTGTATATCAATATCAATCAGTAAAGAAACATCTCCTATTTTTGGTGCAGTAGTATGGTTTAGTATAATAAAAATAAATGGAAAATGAAAAATATACGATCTAAAATCCAATGATACAAAAATTGTGATGTTAAGTCAGTTGAGCTTTTGTTATAAGGACATCTTCCTTTATTTGAATGTTGCAAAAGGGAAAATTCTGAAACTCCTATGCCTGAACCATTTTCTATGAAAGTGGTGTAAATCCATTTTATATTATATGGAGATATTTAAAGGTTATATTTGAATGGTTTCAAAAATATTAGTAAATATTAATACGCTAATTTTATGTTTTTAAATATTAAATAGATTTAAGTTTATTGTGAGATTGTTTATAAAATGTTAGTTAAAAGAAATTTATACATTTGATGACCTGAAATAGACTAATACCATTTTCAAAGTCATCAAAATATAAAAATCATACATTTATGAAATATTAACTGTGTCATTTCAATTGAATAGACCCTTTTTTTTATTAAATAAGTCATGTCCATCTTGATTATTTTAATTACAAATTTACATTAACATGTGCTATTTTTAATTTTTATCATTATGAGAAAGTTTTTGAAAATAGTTATGACGTATTGGAGGAATATAATGTAATATATCTATTATACCATTGAATTTTCAGATATGAGGGATATGAGTATTGTATTTTCAAATTTTTGTGGTCTTCCTCATCTGGGAGATAAATCTAGTGTTTTTAACTCCGCATTTTCATCCAATGAAGTTTTATACAGTATTGTATATGTGAACAAACAGAACACACTATTAATAGCTACGGGGTTCCTCCTCTGACTATGATTGAGAAGCAAATAACAAAATTCAAGTGAACGAAAAGGAACATTTTTATGTCATTAACAGTGTTACCACACATATAAAAATGAAGCAGAGCAATTATGTAGTATAATTTTTGAACTAAATAGTATGTCTTTGCTGGAAATTGGACTTACACCACTTTCGAAGTAATTACATTTGAATTTCATCAACTACGCAAATTTATATTGACAAAAAAAAAAAAAACTATTTTTAAATACATCTTTGGGAACTGTTTATAGATAAAAAGTTCATAGCAGATTGCACTCATTATTATCATTAACAAACTTTTGCCAAAAATTGGCTTGCACCACTTTCAAAAGAAAACGGCTCATATAAGCCTGACTAACAATGAGAGATATATTTTTGCTTCTGTCACAACCGCCGTGGAATTTCTTTATATTTTAAAGCGGTGACTAAAACTAATGTCTCTGTTCTATTTGAATCTGCTAGTTGAACATATTGAACCACCAATGACTCTCGAGTCAGATACAACTGTTCGCAAAAAGAGACCACATTTATGGAAAGACAACATTGCAGGTTTTTAATCACCATAATGCGCCAGCTCCCACTGTATTGATTCTTCGTGACTTTTTCGCCAAATATGAAACCCATATCGTTCCACAACACCCGTATTCACCTGATTTAGCATCGTGCGACTTCTGACTATTCCCTAAACTACTACTACTACACCACACCACATCACTGTGCCTAGAGCTGAGTTGCCCCTAAACAGTTTGGGAATGATGTGGGTGAAATGAATGGACGCACGATGGAGGCGGAAAAGTTTTGCATAATTCCCTTTTGAGGGTACAGAAGCTGAACAATGGCGAAAATTCATACAAGAACAGAACTAAATATCAAAAATTTAAAAAAAAAAAAAAAAAATTTTTTTTGAAGAAGGATGAAATATGAAATGCAAAAATATAAAAACGCTAGGAAAGATATTACTGAAAGAGAAAAAAAAAATTAAAAGCAATATAATACAATAAACACTACATAGGAGATTATACAAATCAGAGAGCTGGAGGAATATTCATCAAATCAATTATAATAGAATTTAGAAAATCTTAATAGCTAAAAATAAATAGACGGTAGAAGCAGTTGCTGCAAAATTATGGACAAGGGAAATAAAAAGTTAGGAGAAATTACATAAGAGATAAATAAGCTAGGTGTATAACTAGAAAAATGGTGTTTACATAAAAATTTTTGATTGTGCAATTTGGAGTCTAAATGAAAAAAAAAAACGAATTGTTTCAAATTTAGTGTGCCACTATTCCCTAAACTGAAAAGTTTGCTCCGGTGACATCGTTTTTGAGTCGAATGTTGAAGAGATTCAACGTGAATCGGCGCGCGCTTTGAAGGCCATGCCAGCCAATTACTTTTTAGCATTCATTGAGGATTGAAAAAACCGTTGACATAAATGCATTGCGTTCGGAGGCGATGAAATAAATTTGGAAGAATAAATAAAGAGTCTTTGAAAAAAAAAAATTGGTCTTACTTTATGGGTACAGTAGTAAATTCTATGATTTCCATTATATAGAACTCAATTTATCTTTAGATTTAAATTCAAACCTTGCGATTGACATAATAATTATAATTTTTTCTTCAGAATTATTTATAACTTCCACACTTCTAACTGTATTCAAATACCTTTTATCTGTTCTTTATTGCGCAAAATAAAAATCTTCTCTCTTCGATGCAATGTTTTAGAAATTGATTAAATTGTTAAAACTTTGGACAAACTGACAGCCTGATGCCCGCCTATAATTCTGTTATAAACATTTTTGATAGATTGGCAGCATAATTACTGAAAAGTATGTTGACAGTAAGCTCATTTTCATACGCATTTACGTGAAGGTGCCAGTTATTAATGAAAGTCAAGAAAAAAAAAATAAAGAAGAACACCTCTCTTAATTAGCAATGCAAATTTTGAAATCAGTAATCAGATTATTGATAGCATTATTTTATGCACCCTCTTTCAGAAAGTTTGAAGACATGCTGTTTATCATTCTTGCGTGAATAATATGAAAATGACAGAAACACACACACACAAAAAAATTAAATGACTCATGTATATTCATAATCAAAACACTGAAATTTTTTTTTTATTTTGTCAGACTCATTTTGAAATTATTTGAAGTAACTTTTAACATAAAATTATTAAATGTTATAAAATAAGTCAAGAATTGAAAATGTAAAAAAATAATGGACAATACCTCTAAAAAGTAGCAGAGGAGATTTTATTATAGCTAAAAGTTTGGCTTAATGGAAAATCATAAATTATGATCAGTAATTTCCATGTTTAAATATTTAAAAAAAATATGGGTTAAACTATATGTTTTAAGGAACTCTTTCATCGAATCTAGTTTTTTGAGAAAATTAAGTCTTAAATATAAATGCATGTATCATAATTAATATAAATATTTTATTGTAGTTTAAGTTATCGTAATTAATCTTTAGTGCCATATTGAGTAAAATTTTGATGATATTAATATTAATAGAAATTGTTATAATTTCTAAAGAATTTAAATAGTCTCCAATATTTCTCAATCAATGGAATATACATCTTAGCTGTAGTAGAAATTATTTACATTATAACAACCAAATAAAAGAAAGCAAAACTGGAATTCCCAAGGAGAATATTAAATGAATGCATATCTTAAATACAATTTTCAAATTGTATTTGTAGTAAAATTGTATTATAAAATATCCTTTCTGAAGTCAGTTTTGAATTATATCTCAATGTTGATTTGATTTGATGAGAGTCAAAAAGATAGCGAAAGGTAATTATTGAGTTTAATTAATTAACAAATCATAAATACTAAAATTTATGAAAGCAATATTTGCTTTCTGAAGTATTATTATTGAATTAAATAAAAATATGTGAGATATCTTTCGTTTAAAATAATTTCCCACTTCATAATTTTTAAATGTATATAACATTTTTCTCATGTCAGTTTCATATTTTCATATTCTTTTCGTACAATTGAAATGCAACTTTTTTTATAATATCTACATGATTTGTAAATATATGAATATTATGTAATTACATATTTCTACTTAACTTTACAACATGGTAAATGTTTGATTAAAAGTGGTTACGTAAACTTAATTAATAATTAACAACTAATTTCTGCAAAACTAATATATCGGAACAAAATGGCTTCCATTGTACCTTTTATACAGCCAGTGTTGAGACATACAACTAAATGCATGCAACTTTTTAAGAAATTTCACTTCATCGCTAGCGTTCATTAGAAGTAATTATACACGTTCCTGTTTCATTCCATCTCATGCTTATTGAAAATCATGATTAATCTGATATGTTTACGGAAGTGCCAATTCCAATCCACTAATTTGCGAGAAATATTTCAACTCGGAAAGACAGCAAATGATTCTCGCATTTCCTTATTAACACGCGATTACTTTCAAAACTTATTAGTACAAACATCTCTTTCTGTCCATTTGGGTCTACTGTTACCGCTTCTACAATTTCGTTAGAAAAGTATTCGCAGACACTTGGAAATGTAATGATAAATGGCGTGCGTTTTCATTAATCTATAGGGTGCTTTGCATTAATTATATGTTTATTAAAATAATGGGAAATTAAGTATGCTATTTCATTTGATCGTCATTGAAAACTCTCGTGCAATGTTGTATTACTATATTAATTAAAGAGAATGCAATATTAAGTTAAGACATTATTATTTGATTATTAAATATAATAAGAGATAATATAGATAATGAAAAAGATTTTTAACAACATCAACTAATACAGCTGCATTAGAACACCAGCAACATTATAAAAGATAATATAATTAATTAACTAAATACCACAGGTTTCGAGTTCGAGTCCCGGTGGGGTCATGGATGTTTGTAGTGGTTCGGAATCCACTTTAAACCGTAGCCCGGTCTAATAGGATCGTTGAGAGTTGTGGGGTTAGTGTTACTCACATCCGTAGCATATCTTCAAGCTACACGTGCTTCCTGGGCAGTGCTAAATGGTAACAGCGGTGCAGCCTTTGTTTAGGTCATAAAGATCAGTTAATATTTATGCATACATTATTAAAATAATGGGAAATTAAATATGCTGTTTCATTTAATTGTTATTGAAAATTCTCATGCAATATTATCGTACTGTATTAATTCAAGATGATGAAATATTAAGTAAAGATATTATTAATTTAGTAATAAATTATATCATCAGGTATCTAATGTAAATTATATCATATATATTACCTTTTATTATATAAGAGGTAATATATATAATAAGGAACCTGATGACCGGATGTCATAGGTTTCGGGTTCAAGTCCAGGCGGTACCATAGTTGTTTATTGTGATTCGAATCCATTTTAAACCATAGGTCCTGGTTTAACAGTAAATGGTTAAACCCTTTTATCCGGGTTAAACCGTAGGTCCTAATATGATTGTTGTTCTTAAGGCTGGCAATCCTACCCTGTAAAATGAAAATATACCCTGTCTCGAAACCTGCCACAAGGTAGATGCCCTCATCCCACCATGGGACTGTTGCGTCATGTGAAGAAGATAAGAATATAAATGAAAAAAAAAAAATCTCTACTTAGTACCTTATATTTTATGAGTTATTAGATAAAAAAAAAGTTTAATCTGTTAATAGGATAATTAATTATGAAATTTTTATTTTATTATTATTATTATTATTATTATTTGGAATTTCGTTTTGTTACAATGTTCAATTGATATTTTATTATGACGTATAAAAACTATGTTTTTTCTGTAAGTATTCAATATGGTTACATATCAGGACAAAATATTTATCAAGATATTTTAGTTATATACTTAAACCGTATGGTTGAGTTGGGTTTACTAATAATATTAACATAAGAACATATAGTTATAAAAAGAATTTTTTGAATGTATGAATTTTATTCTCTGTGATAAAACTTCTACTATAAAAATATCTCAATGAAAAAATATAAATTACAAGGAATAATTTGTAGCAAAATGCATAGCATCTTGACAAAATTAACAAAACAAAATTTTTTTTTTCTTATCTCACTTGATAGGGGGAAGGAAGCTTCTGTTTTGATAAAGCACCCGTAGGTAGAAGTCTGACTTTAAGTTCGTGTCTCTGAAGAAGGAGGACATTGACTTTCAGTACGACTTTTAAGGCGAGAACTAACCCGCATTTGTGTATCGTATGGGATAAAACCCAAAAAACTACCAACAGGCAAGCAGCTAATGAGTTAAGATGGTGAGCACCACAAACCCCATCGAGTCTCTTCGTTTTTTGAAACAGTGTCTACAACAAAGTCAGCCAGCGGATTGAACCCTAATGCTCAACAGTGACGCACGTTGCCACTAAGCTACGAGTCAGGCACAAAACAACTATATGATAACAAAACTAAATAATAAGCCAGCTAATAATTAAACAATATCTTAAGTTATTAGCTGGGAATTTCTAAAGTTTCGTCGGATATCCATTTTTTTGTAAAGTTACGACAAAATCTACATAATAATAATAATAATGGATATTTAACTAATAATTGAAAATTTTCCGTATGCATATTAGGAAATATTATTAATTAAAATAATAAATGTTTCGATAATTAACTCTTAGATACTAACAGAAAATTATTAAGAATTTTTTAAAATTGATTTTTATTTATTATTTATTAACGTTTACGGCTTTAATATATGCTTGCTTTAACATAAGCATCTAATTATCCGCAAAATACTAAAATTTATTTGAAAATGTTTCGACTAAGTAAATGCATGATTAAAAAGCAAGAATTACATTATAGAAACTAATTTCCCCCATATTCTTGAATAGCATTAAGTCTTAAAACATTTTCCGAAATCTTTATTAGCAAACATTAGCATATTCCCTTGAAGCTATTCGTTATTAGCCCCGGTTATTAATATTAATTGCAAAATAGGCAGGCCTTCAGACCTGAATGGGGGGATATGGCAACATTTACAAACATGAGTGTAAATAAATGAGTAAGTGAAAAATTATGACACCATCGCATGGCAGCTTCAGAGACGCCAAAGTAATATGGAAGGCAGAGAAATCTTGTAGCCGTGACGCTCGGGTCGTAATTTATTGCATATTCATTACTTGGCCGCCCTGTAGCAAACGAGCTTAATTGGACGAAAATGAAGCTAGAGCATGCAAATTTTTCCTCTTAAAAAGACCCAGCGCTACGAACAAGCCTCTGTTATTTATTTGGGGACACGAACGGCTTTTGTCTTTTGCAAATTGGCAACAGTTTACAAAACAAAAGGCGCGCGGAAAAGAAGAAGAACAAGAACAAATTTCCACTGAATAGAACATCTTTATTATTTAAACTTTTAGAATGGTGGCTTGAGAAAAGATGAATCCCCCTTTTCAAGAAAATGGCAAAGACGGATTAAAAATTGGGTGTCGCAGTTGATGGAAACACACATTTTTATACGTTTTCCAAGAGATTAAGTTTGCCTGAAACTCTGATAAATGCACAGTAATTAGGATAAATCCGTTGGAATAAATTTCGAGTCACGATACAGGGAAGCAAAATGGTAATTTATAATATGCCTCGCGCGTGTGTGTGTTACCACGACAAAAAGCAGGAAGACCTGAATGCAAAAGTGGTTGGCGTCTAATTTAGGCAATTTTGCCTAAATGGCTTGCAGAGGATTTCGAATGAAATGAAGTGAAATGCTCTTTCAATGGCGGAGTCTTCGAAGGGCTATAAATTAAGCTGACTTGAATTACGGAGCTTTGTGAATTCTGAATTGCCAATGTTACTTTTAAGGCGATTCCTATTCCTCGGAAGTTTAATTTCGGATGCAGATGTGAAAGAATTTTATTCATTAAATGGAATGTGGAATTTTCCATCCAAATTTATCAATCGATATATCTCTCCCACTTTGACGTGGGTTATGAGCTAAACACGTAAACGTCGTTCCAAATACGTGCATGCATTTCTTAAAGTACAGAAGGTATCAAGTTATTATTATCAAATGATTTCATCCGTATAATTTTTGTACAGCAATCAATCTCAGTTTTGTTTATACAATACCTTTTTTGAAACTTTCATTAAAAGAAACGTCAAAACATACCATATTTGCATATTTTCCTTTCTAGTATCTATATTTTATCACTAATGTCTCAGTGACTAGAGATCTGGAGCTTGGTATCAGAGGTTTCGTGTTTGAGTCCCGGTGGTACCATGGATGCTTGTAGTAGTTCGGTATCCACTTTAAACCGTTGGTCCCGAAAAACATAATTGTAGAATGTTATACGTAGGGCTAACAAACCTACCCTGTAAAAACTAATCTAATGTTTCGGAATCTGACAGAAGGCCTTGGCCCACCTTGGGACTGTCATGCCGTTGAAGAAGTACCTATTATGTATCTTTTTATAAAACAAAGTTATATTTATTTATTTATTATACAGGCTTCGATATTAATATCTTTATATACATAATTCTTTTATACATGTGTTTGTCACTGAACTCCTACTAAACTGTTGGACCGATTTTGATGAAATTTTTTGTATGTGTTTGACAAAACATGGAGAATGTTTTTATGCTATCCCCTTTTTCATAAGTATTCACCAGATGGTTCTGCAGTATATCAAATTCCATACCGTTCAACCGATCGCTATGAAAATTGATAATAATATGTATTCGAGTGTGGAAAATATGTTCGAGATATTCACTTTATTGTGGATTTATTTACCACTAGATAGTGCTGCGGCATTTCATCTTATATACCTTTCAAACGATATCCATTAAAATTAGTATGCACATATATTGAAACATGGAGAATATATGAGTATATTCGCTTTATGTAATTTTCTACAATGCATTATTTTTGGCAGGACAACGTATTCTGGGTTCTACTAGTTTATATATATATATATATAATATATATAATATATAAATATATATATTATAAAGCCTTCTATATTAATATATATAGATCGAATATTAATATAAGATAATTTAATTTAGTTTAATATTAATTTTATATTCGACATTAATATAATTTAAATCTTCAATATTATATCACAAAATCAAATTAGCCGTAGGCAAATAGTGAATTGCATTTAAATGAAAAAAATAATTTTTTTAATTAAAAGTATAATGCCTTAATACGATACAGAATGTTGGAAAAAATTAACATATTCACTTAAATAAAAAATATTGAAATTTTTCCAACAATATTCTCCTTTCTCTGTGCCTTTAGATGATAATCTTCGTAAACTCTTTTTTATATAAAAATTCTTAAATTGATTATTAATTATACAATAAATGTGGTTCAATTTTCAATGTTAGACGTATATATCAGAATAATTGTTAAAAAAGTTATATCAAATGAGAATGTTAAGTGATATTAAAATTATTTAGTGGTTTTCATTTTTTAAAAGACAGACATTTTACAGCGTTATAATTAAATAATTAGAAGATTGAAGTTAATTTTTTACACAAATCATTTATCACTAATTAATGAATCATAAACAAGTTGCTATTATTTATTCTTTCTATATTTAGTGCTGATAAAAAAAAAATATCTACATTTTTTTTGGTTTTACACAGTTTATAAATAATTACATCATTTTGAAGGATATACTTTTAATTTTTAGATGAAAATAAATGAAGTATAAGTGCAACTTTTTCAAAATAAAGTACTGAGTAATTTCAAGAAATCGAAAGTTTTACATTCGCTTTCAAAATGATAAGGAATTTATAACTCAATTTGTCTACTTTTAGTACTTATATTGAATAAATTTAAACTTTAATTTATTTTCAAATCAAAATTGCATAGTGACCATTATATTTTTTTCAGAATTTGCTGGAAAATTTTGTTTTACCTTCAAGTGTCATTAATAGTATTAAACCTTAATAATTATAAAATTTTCCTATTAAGTACTTTAAATTAAAAATACCATTTACAAAAACCATGCAATTGTAAATTTAACTTTTTCTTGCACTCCATTCTAGTTAATGAAATTTTATGAAGCTAAAATAGTGCTTGCATTATATAAATATTTGTTAATAATTGTTTCCTTAACTGCTTTGTATATGTAAGATATAAGTATAGATTATACCTTTTTTGAAATACCCACTAAGTTTTTCTTATTTATTTGAAAAAAAACACGAATGGAATTTTTCTCTGCAAATAAAAATTTAGATTAAAATTGTTTTTTTTTTAAAAAAAATAAATTTTGTATGGTGTATTTTATTAACAAAGGCTTTTATAGTCTCCAATATTATTCTATAAATTCGCTTATTCATATAAATCCTTTTATCATAGATATTTTTGAGTTACATAATTGTATGCTTACTTTATATTGCATCAAAGAAACAGTTCATTAGTATTCAGTTTACACAAAACTGATTAACGAAGCACGATTTCCGCAGCGAGGTGCGGGTGTAGACACAACAATCCAATAAAGTTCCACACAATTGACCTTGACAAGCTCGGCAACGCTACAGGAAAGAAAAACCATTCATTCTCCCACCACACAGGGGCAGCCTTTTTCGAATCGGGCGCAAATCCACGTTCAAACATTTATTCATCATCGTCCCATGCCCGAAAACTGCGCTGAAGGGAATAGACCTAATAACGGCGAGAAGTAATGACCTTAAACAGAAAGTTCGAATCTCCAACAATGGAGCGTGATTATCGTCTTTGGGGCAGATGGAACCCCAACATCCCCCCTAACACCCTGGGGTGAAATTTCATATGGGATGTAAATGAAGTGTGTTGAAAACTGTTGGATGCAAGCAGGGGCGGCCACGAGTCCGAAGCATGGGATCATCATAATGAAATAAAACGGGTCATGATTGGCAATGTCCTCAGTGGACTGCAGAGTTTATTGGAACTCTCTTTTGGGGAAGTGTGATTCATCACGGTTGGCGATTATGTGAGTGTGTGCCTGCTCATGAATAGCTGGATTTGGGATTCGAGGCATACATTTTGCGATTGGGAATGGTGCAAAAGAGATGGGGGAAGGGGGGGGAGATAGACTGGTGTCTTGTAAACAACTCAGATTAAGTGTTTGTAATTCAGGGACACATAAATTTCTGAACTTGGCCATACTCCACATACAAATACAAAAGCTCCAGAACTTATTTAACATATATATATATATATATATATATATATATACGTTAAATAAGTTCTGAACTGTTGCATTTTGTATGTAGAATATGGACAAGTATGCTAAATGTAATAAAGTATTTTAGAATTTTGCAGTTGGAAATTGTGCAAAAGAGAAAGGGGGGTAATAGAGTGGTGGTTTTTAAACAACTCAGATTAAATGCTTGTAATTCAGGGGCACATAGATTTCTGAACTTGTCCATACTCCACATACATATGCAAAAAGCCCCAGAACTTATTTAATATGCATACATACATATATATATATATATATACCTATTTAATTTCCTATCTCTGTAATAATGAATAAATAATATAACATAAAAAGTAAGTAAATAAATTACTGCTTAATGTAATAAAGTATTTTAGAATTTTGCAATTGGAAATAGTGCAAAAGAGAGGATGAGAATGGACTGATGTCTTGTAAGCAACTCAGATTAAGTGCTTGTAATTCTGGGTCACATAAATTTCTGAACTTGTCCATACTCTACATACATACACAAAAGCTCCAGAACTTATTTAACATATGCATACACACATAATATATATATATATATATATATATATATATATATACCTATTTAATTTCATATCTCTACAATAATGAATAAATAATATAATATATAAAGTAAATAAATAATATTTATGCTAAATGTAATAAAGTATTTTAGAATTTTGCAGTTGGAAATTGTGCAAAAGAGAATGGGGGTAAAGGAGTGGTGTCTTGTAAACAACTCAGATTAAATGATTGTAATTCAGGACACATAGATTTCTGAACTTGTCCATACTCTACATACATATACAAAAGCTCCAGAACTTATTTAACATATTTATATATACCTATTTCATTTCCTATCCTTATAATAATGAATAAATAATATAAAATAAAAAGTAAATAGATAAATTTATGTTATAAAGTATTTCAGAATTTTGGTCTGATTTTTGTGATATAATCAAGTTCAGAAATAATGAATCAAATGTTTTTTATTATAAATTATTGAATATTTTTGAATAAAAATATTTGTCCGTAAATATATGTGAATATAAAATTACTGGTATATTTCAATGAATTATTTAGTAATAGCCACAACAAATGTTTAGTGTAATGTTAAAATGAAACAATGTGGGCTATAAATATTGTAGAGATAAAAAAAGAGCTTCGTTGATAGATATCTGCATTCAAGCAAGCACATTATTGACAAAGAAAACACTTATAGATGACATTTGTCTCAATCCATATCTGTATTGATCTAAACCTATTTTTAGGTACACGCGTCTATTCTAAGCATTATATACGAAATTAGATTATTTATTACCTCTATGTAGCATGATTATGAAAGCTGATGCACAAGAGAGTAGTTGATTGCAAACTAATATAGCTGTTCAGGTAGAATTCTCTTTAATCGATCAGACATTTTAATATCTGAAGCAATTCAGTGGCAATAATTTCCAAGTTGCATTAATACTGAAATGAACCAATTTCTTTTATCCCTTATATCCTGATGAAAAAAGGCAAATGCATCTTAATAATAACTATAGAATTAATTTTATATTTAATAACGACTTTATAAAGCATCATAACAGCTATTGCATCCATCCTGAAATGATCTCCAAAGTAGACACTTCCAGTTTACCAGTAATCTCTAACAAGGCGCAGCCCTGCCCCTAACTCACAATCGTTACGAACAAATTTAATTAGCTTAAGTATATATTTCTCAAAATTTCTATGGTCAACAATTAACGCAACGTGGATCTATATTAACCTAAATCTATTTTAATTCCCCACATTTATCTGAGGCATAACATCTCACATTGGATGGTTTAAAGCTTCTAATCTGATTCATTATAAGAGAGGAGATATAATATGATTATAAAAGATAATGGACATGAGACTTGTTGATTATGAATGGATGAAGAGGTTTTAAACTTTGATTTTTTTTTTTTTTTTTTTGAAGAAGAAGAAGATAATCACACATATCAGTATCTAAAGCTATAAAGACAGCAATTTCCAAATTTCATTTACTATAACACATAATAGTTTAATTTTAAACTTTACTTCATATAAATTAATGCTAGAGATTTAATTTTATAGTCAATCATGATATAATCAGTTGCTGCATCCATACCAATAAAGGAGTCCACCTGGTAATCGCTCCCAAGACGTTAAATCCCCTCTCCCAGCCCAAACCCGTTACGAACGAATTCAATTAGCCCAGTGATATATTCCTCAAGACAGTAGCTCGACATTCGTCGCCAGTCGATATTTGTATTATCCAAAATTATTTAAAGGGCTACGCGTCTACTATTCTAGGCACGATATCCCAAATTGGATGATTTACTGTCCCTTATCCGATTAGGCATGGCGTATTAAGAGAGGTAATGTAACATGATTATAAAAGTTGATGGAAAGACTGGACTCGTTGATTATGGACTATTACAGTGGATGCTCTGGGTCTTTGATCTTTGGTGGAATGGGTTGAGAGAGCAGCTGATCAAAGGAAGGGAGTTAAAATTCAATTGTTGCTGTCAGGGCTGCCTTCGCTGGATGGCTGCTTTGTGCTTTGATAATTGGGAATGTACGGCAACGTTGGTGGGGATCAATTTGTAAGTGAGCAGAGTGCAGAGTTTGTAAGGGTGGAGCTCATATATATGCCAACTAATTCGTAATCAGTATTTATGTGTTTTGTTAAATGTAGCTCTACTGATTCTAAGGATTACGGGCTGTGTTATCATTTAACTATAATTACATAACGATTGTCGATCTATTTGTTATATGAAGCTTTTAGGTAAATTGAGTAAATATTCTGGACATAGGAATAAATAATCATTCCTTTTATATAGATGTAATATGATTTTTTTTTAAATTTTGTTTACTCGCTAAATATTTGTCACTTATATAATTATATAATGTAAACACAGTTAGGAATTCAAGCTTATTTAATTTCTTCAAAGGTGTATTAATAAGATAATGTATTTAGAATATAATAAAATAGATATTATATGAGTTGGATAGATAAAGCGTCTTGAAAATGTACTTATAAGTATTGTGTCAGTACAGTTATAGAATTTCAAAATGATTCAGTTCAAAGTAAGTTTGAATTTTTAAAAGGTTTTTCTTTTAAATAAAACATATATCCAAATATCACCTCAACTTCAAGTATTTATAGTGTAATTTATCTTACATGATTACTAATATATAATATAAAATATTTTAAAATGTTTTATGACATGAACTTGTTTGAAAAGTTAGCTTATATTTGAAAAGACATGAAAATAGAATATTTTTTTCGAGATATATTTAGCACATTCTGCTACAAAAAATTGCTCTAAATTTAGCTACTGCTAAACATTTATAAAATAAATGCCAAAAATAGTTGTTACTGCTTATAATAGTTTTAGCATCGCCTCATTAAAATAAATTATGTTTTGAATTTTGAAAAAAATTAATTTATCTATAAAACATCAGAAACGTTTTTTCCTTCAATTCAAATACAATACTAGCTAGACGTTTTTAAAAATCTTAACACTGAAAATCCTATAAAGGATTCATTTGTTGAGTTATTCCAACTTTAAGAATCAAAGAATACTGACAAATATTTGATTCTTAAAGTTGGTATAACTCAACAAATAGAGTAATGATGTGTGATCAAAATATACTATTGATCCTCAAATTTCATACAGATAGCTTAAAATATTTCAGAAATTTTCACATCTAAGATCATATAGTATTTTTGGTAGATTTATATGATTTAAAATTAATGAATGTTTTTGCATTGAAACGAAATGTAATATTTTATAGACATTTTGTAAAAATCAGTGTTTAAATAATATAAAATATTTTATTATGAAAAATTTGTTCCATTTTAAACTAATTTCCGCACAAAATATTATTAATTTTCTACTGTAAAATTTTTATTGCTTCTTTGTTGAATTTAATATTTCTATTGCTGGGTAAATTGAAGATGAACAGAAGATTTATCAATGCAATCTATATGATGTAATATTTCCTCATTATTTCTTTTCACCATTGTTGGATGAGTCTTAATTAATTTAAGGCAGCACCTTAGGCGGGGACTTCGTAAATCTCTAATGCAATTATGAAGATACCAATTTATAAATTAATTTTCTTCAAAAGCAGTTGCAAAAACAAATACTCGCAAACTGGCAAAAAAAAAAGGGGAAAAAAATAAAAAAAAATTGAAAAATTATTTATCTCTGAGCCAGCAAGTGCAACGTAAAAGTGTTAAAGTGAGCAAACAGAAAGAGTGGTAATTTCGGAAATTAGTCTTCTGAGCAAACAGAATTAGGAAGAAGGCTTTGGCAACACTGCAAGGGGTTGATTAATTTAGCTGTTTCTTCATTAGATTTGCTGTAGGAAGACTACATTTTGCTTCCTATATAAACAGACGGAGAATCTAAAAGGAATTTTCAACTCAAAATTGTTTTATTTTTCTGGAAGGGATTTTAATATTTACATAATTTTATGGAATGTGAAATATTTGTATTTGTTTTGAATCATAAACATCCCACTGTATGTCCCCCACTTACAGTTGTAACTATAAATACTTAAACTTGTCTGCAAATATTTGCCTAGTAATATGATTAGTGTTCTGTTTAAAAATGCATTTTCGAGAAATATTTTGTATTTTTCAAAGTAGGGGTTTTTTCTCTTGGGGATGGCAAACTGCACTATGAGGGCATGAGGGCATGATCCATGAATCCACTAAATTATTGACGTTATTTTATTTTTATCATTAGCTCACTCTGGATACTTGCTTCCTAAATCAAATTAGAATGATTTTAAAGGACCTTTCAAGGTTAATTACGATAAATTTTCTTTGGTGCATAAATTAAAAACCTTGAACACCAAGCAATATGATGTTGATGTGAAATTATCGGACACAATCACACGAGTCTATTTATTATCAAATCAATAATTGTAGGATACGCCACCAACAAAATCAAACATGATTCTTTTGCATACTGTAATTGATCACCATTACAGGGGCAAGAAATTTTGAATACTGTAAAATATTAAATTTTGTTTGAATACTGTAGAATAGAGGACGTCCGCGAGTACCTTCAATCTGAAGAATCTACAGAATTTATTTCGATTACATGGTAAAATTTACAATGTATAATGCTCTACTCTCTACAAAATAGCGCTGTATACTTACACTAACCAAGCATAATTGACGTTTTACGTAATTCTACCTCTTCCCAGAAGAAGGCGCTGTACTATCGTAGAGCAAGATGGCATCTCCGCCACTATGACATGTCCTTGATAATTGCTTTTAAATACCAACCGAAATTTCGAATGGGGCGTAGCCCACCACCGTACCCTACGTCATAGATATTTTACTAGTCGGCTAGTGTCAGCTAGCTAGGCCTTGGTCCTTAGTGTAGGAGTCAATGTGACCCTTAGACAAAAAAAGTTTGGAGATTCCTGCATTTGAAGATTCACACAATTTTTGTAATAAACAATGAATAATAAATGAAATGAACGATTTAAATAGTTTGGTACAATTATATTGTAGTAAACAGATATTTAATTTAAGCCTAAGGAACTTCAGGCAATGTTACATTCTAATATCTCAAACAAAGAAAATAGTTTGATTTTTCGTTCTTTAAAGCATACTCTTCACATTGAAACGTTACCCAGAGTTCTGAGTGGACAAAATAAATCCAAATCTAAATTCTTTCAGAACTCTAAGCTATATCTCTAGTATCTTACATGACAAGCTACCAGCTTGAAAAGTGATTCTTATGAATGTGATAACTAAAACCTTTGAAGTGAGTTATTTAATTATTCACATCAGTTTAATCTGTCAGATTGAAATACAATTAAATGAAGTGGTCAACTACGTTACGCTTTTCAATATATTTTACGGCAACTTGTAATCCTTTTAATTTTATAATCTTCGATACCAAGAATAAGTTTTAGCAAAATTAATAAACCTAAATAAAATTATAATTAAAAATATTTTACAAATTTATTTTTATTTATTACTGGTAAGAATAAATTTATTGAAAAAAATCTGGTGTACCTTAATTTGGAGTTATTTAAATGATTCAAATATGATTTAAATAATTTCGTATTTTCTTATTTTAAAAATTATGTTGTTTATAATTTTACGTTATAAATCATCGTAAAAAGTATTACAACTAAATCATTTCATTTCTCTAAAATTAATTTAAAATTATGGTTCAAACATCCATTCAACACCAACCCTATTCCAAACATATTCCCTTACCATAAAAATCAATACCTCTTATACCCACCTGTGTCTCAGCAGAAAAATTACTTTTCACTCAACAGCAATTTACCAAAACACCTCAACTATTTCCCCGGTTATATGGGCCCGGGGATATTCTGCACTTCATCTTAGAGATATAAACAATAAAAGCAGCATCACCAACAAGAAAAAAAGTAGGAAGGATATAAAAAAAAAAAATGGCAGAATATTGCTTAGCGTTCATGGTTACAGTTTTCTTGGGCCCTGGTGACAAGTTGAGTGGTTTCTCTTGTACCTTCATTTTTAGGGATGCCATCTTCTGCAAAATATGACGGATAACTTCCCCAGACACCAGAACAACGCTTTTTCCCGTGATGCATTGCGACTCTGATGGCCGATGGCAGTGTCTCCCAATAACATTAAGAAACTGTCCAAGGGACTTTTAGAAGGCATACCAGAAGTAGATAAGTGATCCTTATCAAAGCCTGACGTATTCTTTTTTTCTTTTCTTATCTTTTACTTCCTTTATCTATCTCCTTGATAGATGCATAAAGTGTGTTCCGAAAAGGAAGTTCTTGTCGTTGAGTTTTATGTGGTGGCAATTTTGGGATTGAAGGAATTCCTGTCATTCGTTGTTTGAAATTATGAGACAATTGGGGAAAGTTAGGGTTTATACTATGTCTGTATCTGCTATAAATAACAATAGTTTTTCTTTTTATATACTTTTCTAATTTTTGCAAATACTTAATATTTCATTCATATTTATTTTTTTTTAGTTTAATTAACTTCTATGCGCACTTTTTCTTAAGCTTCACTACATTGAAGTAATTTGTTAATTCAACTGATAATCTTAAAATTTTAATTTTAATTAAGATTCCAAAATAAATACTCTCTTTCACGAATTGAAATAAAAATTCAGAATGGTTGATACACAAAATGTTTTATTTTTGCCCTAGTCAATCATCAATTAAAAATACGAGTAATAAGTATTTGTGACTTACAGCAGAAACATTATTCAGTAAAACTTGTCTAATATTTGCCAACGATATTTGCGATTGAACACACATGTACAGGGTGTTCATACATCTTTGTAACGAATTTGAACATACACACACACGCACGCACACACACACACACACACACTACACACACACACACACACACACTACACACACACACACACACACACATATATATATATATAGATAGATAGATAGATAGATGGATAGATAGAGTGGTGAGAATTCCTCTTGCTCATGTCTGTCCCTTAAGTGTCAGGAGTGTGCTTGAGTTTGTTTTTTTGTCTCACTCTGGAAAGGTTTTTCCACAGGTATCTATTGTGTTTAAATATTTGCAGAAAAATCAACGATTGAAAAAGATAAGTTATGAAAATGTAACTAAGAGAATAGAAACCAACAGAAAAAAAAGTAGAAATAAAGAGAGTAGAAACCAACTCAATCACTGAACAGGATTCTTATAACAAACTCGGCCATCAATAATTAGTTCAAGCCTCTGAGTAGGACATTTTACATTTTTTGGGGAAAATTTAATCATATATGTGGGTTGAGCCTGTAATCTGATTAATTGACAGCCATACTATGAATGACCCCATTAAAGACAGACAAAAAACAGAATTACATAAAATTCCTCAACATTATTTAATTTATGCACTATCATCAATAGTAAGATTTTTAATTAAGATTTCCTACAGACCCCTAATAGGTTTAAAAGCCTTTGTTAAGAAATAATAATAGGAGAGCACTTCCTTTTAACGAACCCCAACTTGTAGTTACATTGTAACTCTAAGACTGTAACAAATTAGCCGTACCACATTAGTTGTTATCTTAACTGCATCGAGATAAGAATATTCCTTCCGCTGGAGCAGCAGCAGCAGAAAAAAATGTCCAAGAAAAGCGGCTAATAATTATGTGTGTATGGAATTACCATCAGGTAGAGTTAAGCGAGGGATGAGAAATTGTAATCACCTCCTGGTATTGGTTTTCCTCTCCTTTTCTTTGTTGTGTCTTTGCCAGTTTTTCCCTCGAGCCCACAGATGTTCTCTTTCCCCACTTAAGATAAGGACGTTTAGTCGAGCGAAGGCACTTTCCTGTTAAATGGAGTACGAAGAAATTAATGGTACTGAGAAGGATATGACGTCACAAAGAGATAGTTACTGCGTCATGGACATTGGGCCCGATTATTTTACCCTAGATGAGGTTAGGTCGTTCAAGAGCGTAGGGAGTTGTTAAAAGAATAGAAGGAGGTTATTTGTGGTTGGGTTTTTTTTTTTTTTTTTTAATGGAGTCTTCTAAAAGCATTGGATAAACATTTGTGTGAGTGTGTAGAAAATTAACTTGAAAAGTAGAAGTTGTCAAGCTATTTATATAACGAAAATTATTTAAAAATTTAGAAATTCTGCTTATAGAAATTAAGTTTCAGCCTTGTTGGTAATAGCTATTAGCGAAAAGAAAAAATTATATATATGTTCAAAAAACAAACAAGAGTTTAATCGTGATTGCTTCGAAGGATTAGGTTGTATATTTCATTTCTTTCGTTGTTTCACCAAGGACATTTAAATTGCTAATTACTTTGTCCAATAAATTCGGTTACTTTGACAAAAAAAAAAAAGTGCTCACTAACTATTTAAGCACTTTGAAACTAGTTTCGTAGGTGTTCTTATTTTCTCATAAGTATCACATTATATATATATTTTTTTTTTATTCTATTTTTTTTTAAATAGGGTCATTTTTATTTTATAAAACTTACGAATCAACGCTGACTGTAATCTAAAAAAGCTATTTTTTATTTAATTTGAAATTCTATTTAAAAGTAATTTTTTAAAATTAAATATAAATTGAATGGTCTTTTCTGTATTTAACATCAATTTGTTGATTATTGTAAGAAAAACCTTTTATTCTTTTTTTTCCCTTCCTCATCATTAAATGATTGACCCACTTTCCTTTGTTGAAAGCCATAGAAGAGAATGCTTCGGCAAAAGTATTTGATTTGATGCTTTTACTGAGGGTAACCTAATAAATGGACAAAATTAAATTTTCAAAGAAACTAACTGTTTTTTAGTGACTTTTTATTTCCAAGTTTGGAAGGGGAAATAACTATCGTAGCTTGAGAATTTTGTAAAAACTGAGATACTAACTACAAATCCTTAGTTCATTTATAGGAAATTTGAGTTTTTATAAACGAATAACTGTTTCCTAAATGTTTATTCGTTTCCTTTAATTGTGATTATATCACAACATCAAAGATAAATGCAAGTAAAATTCGTTTTGTAAAAGAAAGGTAATTCCTACATTTTAGAAATTACTTCCTTTTAGTATGGAACATCAAAATAATGCCAGATGGCATATTACTATGTCCCTGTATAACTCAACTAATAACTTTGTATGAGAAATTATTTCGAAATGAGATTTATGTTGAATTTATATATTACATATGAACTTATAGGTTTCCTACTTTCTAGTTTTTATTTTATTAAATGTAAACTGCCGAAGGGTTTTTGGACATTATAAATTTAGGCTACACTTTGAAAAGAGAAAAACAATTCAAAAGATTATATTATTTTAAGCATTAAGAGATTTATTAAAAATGTTATGGAAAATTTGCTTGTATTATAAATTGAATGAGCAGTCTGTGTATTGAATGTTCAGTGTGTGTGTGTATTTAAAATTAATCACAGATTTGTTTCTAATGATAAAATTACAGAGCTTTTTTTTTTTTAATTTTCAACAAGGGAAAAGAAAATTATTGTATTTACTTACACTATTCATCTGATAACAATGAATGTGTTCAATGATAAAGAATGCATAAACTAAATATACTGTCCAAATTAAAACCTGTTAAACATAATGTATTCAGCTCAAATTTGTGTATTTAACACTAATTTTTAGAGTTGCATTTGATGGCCAAGTAAAGATTCTCTTTTTTTCTTTTTTTTTTTATTATGTACAAGTAAACTATTTGGCTTACTTACGTCATTCGTCGATAAGAAAAAAAAAAAAAGATTAATTAAAATAACATATTACAATATATATATATATATATATAAATAATATTGTGTAAATCTGACAGATGAAGGATGTACGGCATTAACCAATATATGATAAATTTAGCATAATTACCTTTTCTAGCTGTTATGTTAGCTTTAGCAACGCTATGCAAAAGCACTATTTTACTCTTTGAATTAACTATTTATTTACACTACTACTGAACAGCTTTTAAATAGTTAATTTTAAAGAGTGACATAGTGCTTTTGGATAGCCTTGTACTGGACTGTGTGAGTGTTTAAAAGCTACCCAAACTGTGTCTCCATCCCACCAATCCCAGAGTCAATCACTTGGGCAGTCTTAAAATCACGTCTGGATCCCGGGAAGATCGTCGGAGAGAGAGAAAATGTTTGCATCTCATCAGGCGGGATGCTGCGAAGCACAACGGATGCGGAGATTGAACTCTTGGAGCACGTGTTCGTGTCACACATTGCCGCGATTGAGTGCTTGGGGGCAGTGTCACGTGCACTCGGCTGGGCGGGGGGGGAACTCTCTCAGAGTTTGTGCTGGTCCCCCGTGGTGGCTTTCAGACGGATCTGTGAAGCGGTGTTACCGAGAACTGCTGGTTGGGGGAGGGATGGACGGAGTTTCGACTCCCTTCCCCAAAGTTTTGTGTGACGTCTTTGGAAATGGACTATCGTCTGGCAGATTTAAAAGCGAATTTATGTTACACGGAATGGTGGTTCTGGCATAGGCATGTTTTGATGTATTTAACCAATTGGAGTTTTTCTACTGGAAATAACATTTTGATGGATGCAAAATAATTTAGAAGCAGCTAAAAGGAAAAAAATTAAGTTGGAATAAAGGGCTTATGATTTTAAATGGCAATTTGTTAGTTTAAATATATTTGTATAATTAAGAAACATAAGTTTTAAATTTTTAGAGATGAGTATTTATGTAAAAAAAAAAAAAAAAAAATTAAATAAACAATTCTGTTGATGTAAATTTTGTCAAAATTTCAATTTCAATTTACAAAGGATATTAGTTTAGATCTTCAACCTTCAAAATAATCGCAAAAGGAAATTAAGAATTACTGTAATTTATAATTGGTTAAATTTTATTTATTTCTATGTTTTAGGGATTTTATGTTTATTTTTGATTCATTTATTTTTTAAATTCATATTTTTCATCTTAATATGATTTTAAGAAATATATATACGTATGTTTTAAAATTTGAAACAAATAAATTTTTTTTAAATTTTTTAAAATTTTTAAGACTATTTTATAATTTAAATCTTTAAAGCGGACGTTGTTTGCTTCCCTTATTTCAAAATGAAGTGCGCAGTAGAAACAGTTTTACTGATAATCAAATCCAAAGATTAAGTTAGAAATCCCAAAACAACTAGCCAAGAACTGTATTCTTTGGATGGTTATAATTTGGATTAAAAACTATTTAATTGAAAAATATTATCTTTTACTCATACTAATTCACACTTTTCTGCGGGGTCCATAACTTTTCATAACTATTTTAAACTTAAAGCGGATAATTGTGTTACAAATAATTTATCAGAACTGTGCGTAAATAAATAATCTAAAAAGTAATTAATAATTGTACTGGGACTAATAGGTTACAGAATAATTATCCATGGTTTATACTAGTAGATTAATATTGAAAATTATCTTAATCTTTAAAGCAGGTGTTGTTTACTTCCTTACTTCAAAACGAAGTGCGCAGTAGAAACAGTTTTACAGATAATCCAAACCAAAGATTAACCAAGAATCAGCGAAATTCCAAACCAACTAGCAAGAATCGTATCCTTCGGTTGGTTAAAAATTGAAATAAAAACTATTTATTGAAAATATAATTTTTTATTCATATTCATATTTTTCTAAAGGATCCATAACTTTTCAATGATTTAATGTGAAACTTAATTTTTTTATTTAAAAAAAGCTGTTTGTCAATGGGTATTTAAAATTGCAATTTTTACAGCTTCAGTAATGAAACCTTTTAAAAATTCGTTTAAATCTGATTAAAAACCGACGAATTAAAAATCCGTTTAAAAACATTTAGCGTTTTTAAAACACTAAACTTAAAAATACTTTGAATTATTTCATTGGAAAAATATTTTATCTATTGAAATTTTTAAAAAAAAAATAAGCTGTTTTTATCGTTATTGTTATTATTTTAATCTCATGCAAGCCAATCTTTAAATCAAATTTTCTTTCTTATACATTTCAAACTTGAATTATATTTTAAATTTAAGAAATAAATGTAAAATAATGTTATGATTTAAATCCTTTTTAATATATTATAAATGATTTGATTAACCCAAATAAAATTACTAAATTATAGACATGGGACCTGATGGCCGAGGGATGGTGTTCTGTGCTGGTTTCGAATTCCAGCGGTGTCATGAATGTTTGTAGTGGTTCGAAACTCCCCATAAACCGTATGTCCCGATATAATATGGCTGTTTGGAGTAGAGCTGACAAACCTACCCCTGTAAAAAGAAAAAAACATCTCCTGTCTCGAAATCTACTAGTAGGCTTGGTCCATTATGGGGCTGTTGCACCCAATGAAGAAGAAAAAGAATATTATAAACATGGAATTTTATAATCTGAAAAGTAATTAAACATATTTTAATATTTTTTTTGTTCTAATGCAGCTGGCAAACAATTAGACAGTTGTCTTTGATGTTTTAAGGCAAACACCGCCCCGACTTTACTCACTTAGTACTATTACCCAGGGGGTGCGTGTAGCTTAAAGATAAACTACGGACGCGGAGTAACAATACCCCAGCAACGTTCTACGATCATGTTAGACTTAGGGCCTACGGTTTAAAGTGGATTCTGAACCACTACAAATATCCATGGCACCACCGGGATTCAACCCGAAACCTGTATCATCTGACCAGAACGCTAGCCACTCGGCCATTCGGAAGTCAGATATTTTAATACAAAAAAAATGTTTTTTATCTAATTCTGTGAAAATGAAACCTTCCTCTACTTTCAATAAAAATAATTAAACATAAAATCATACTCATCCAAATTATTATTGAACACAAATGGGACAACTGATTTATTTTTTTCATTTTATATCGATTTTTTGAATTATATTTTTTTAAATGTAATTTCTGAAGAAAAAATATTGAAATATCGTCCCAGAAATAAATGCAACAAAACAATATACTATCTTTCTCTAAAATGAAATGAAAAGATACAGATCTTCCTCGGGCGCTTTCTTTCCATTCCCGCTGAACATAAGAATACCAAAGATGAAATAAGTAAAAAAAAAAGAGAGTCAATGATATATTTTCTTCTTCTGCACATATTCCTAGCATATATTATCTGAATAGAAAACGACAGTGTCAAAGTGTTGCCACTCGCAACTACAAGAATGTCTGTAATGGAATACTGGAATGTTTTGTTTCTGAACTCCACGTAAAGGAAGAATGTATTAAAAGGAGGGTTTCTTGTATGTAAAGGATCTTCGACCATTTCTTAAAATAACAAGTTTTTATTTCTGTGAAGTGTTTTTACTTGCAATATGTTTGAATCAGAATAAAATTCATAAGTTGTATAACTGGAATGAGTCGGTTACATTTTTTTGCTGATTTTTTGTGTGTGAAAGGATAGACATAAATTCGACAAATTTTGCAAATTTATCCCAAAAGATATAATGTTGATATTTTATATTTTTGAAAAGGAAGATTTTTTCGAATGTATTTTTAATTGAATGCGCTTTAAAATTTATAAATTTATGTTTACAAATAAATATCCAACTACAAAGTAAAATTTTTTAAATGCGTAATAAATATACAAATCTAAAAACATTGCCGTATATTAAAGAAATAATTAGTTACTTATTCATCTACAGTTACTATTAATCACAAAACAAATTCATAAGTTGTATAACTGGAATAAGTCGATACCTTTTTGACTGATTTCTGTACAGGAAATAAAATTTAATTTCTGTATAGAAATAAATTGAAAAAAATTTAGCAAGTTTATTCTAAAAGGTATAATGTTGATATTTTATATTTTGAAAAGGAAGCTTTTACGAATTTTACTTTTTTAATTGAAATGCGTTTTTAAATAATCAGTTACTAATTCATTTAAAGTTATTTAAAGTAGTCGAATATAATATTTAACAATAATTTCAATTTTTAAATGCATTTCGCGATTATTTTTTGAGAAAAAGGGAGTGAAATATATATATATTTTTTTTTTTTTTTGCTCTGTGTTTAAATTTATTCAATGCCTTTTAAATGCTTTGCTATATATCGATAGATTAAATTCCTAACATAAGCTATCTACTAAAATAAGCTTTTACAGTTAGAGAAAATGCATACGTTTTTGTGTTTTCATGAAAATCATATAAAATAGTATCATTAAATTTAAAGGTTCAGCTACATAGTACACTTAGCTTCTGCCTCTAAGAAGTGGTTCTTGTTGTCGTGTTCCTCATGGAAGGAGGGAAGAGGGGTGCAGCTTCTGTTCTGATTGACCCCCGTAGGTAGAAGTTTGACTTCTGCTCCGTAACGCTCTTACAGTCATAGGACCCGAACCCGAAACCTGTAGCACCGAGCGCTAGACACTCGGCCATTCAGGCCCGCCTCTAAGAAGCGAAAAACCCTTTTTTAAAATATACTTCTAACTATACATGCAATAATAGCCACCCTCTTTAGTCCCAATAGTAGCATGTAAATGAAAAGAATTAAGTTTCACTATTGATATAAGAAGTCATTAAATTAAAAAAAAAAATACTTAGACAAGGTGTATTATCTCTTATCGATACGCTGGCTTCATGTTAGAAGTCTTGTTGTTAGCCCTTGATACAATATGTGAATCTTGCAAATTAAATCTAAAGACATAAGTAAACTATTTTTAACATACCTGTGATTTTTAATGCTATACTAAATGAATCAGGTATAAAAAGTAAAGGCTAGTATTTAGTTGGAATTAGACCCTGTACCTCTGTATCATAATTTATAATTTAATACTTATTTATTAAGGGCCATTGCTGTAAAAAGAGTTTTTATCTTTTCAATCTCAAAACCAGCTTGGTAATTTTACAATTAAGCCTTTCATTTTAAATATAAATAAATAAAAATACATGAAAAATTAACAATGCATCCATCTTAGATTCAAGTTCGCCGTGTTTCGAAATAAAGACGGGTCAAATCGAAACCAGAACCAAAAGCTTTCGTGTCTATATCGTAGATGGTCATGATAAATCTGTAAGCTGAACATATAATCATGGGCTAAACATAATAGCTAAACAAGCATATTTTAATATATAAAAGCATATACAAGCATATTGTAATTATTCTTGAAGCATGTTTTAATACATTATTTGTCAAAAGTAACACTAAATTTCAGACAAATCGAACAATATATTAAGCAATCCAACTAATCCAAGTTAAAAAAAATTAAACTATTCATAAATCCTATCTAAGCGATGCCTTAGACTGGTTATGTACAAGCTTATTTACATATTTCTTCAATATTCCGCTTGAAGTAGATCAGTAAATAACATCCGTTCGCCCACTCTGCATAATTGCATGATTCTATTTGCATTGGATTCCTCTTGGGAGGTCCATCTTTTTACTTGTGCATTTTTGCAATCAAACCTCCCCACCTCCTTCACCGAGCGTTCGATGGAATGACCACCGGTCAATACCCCGTCCCTAATAAATACCCGAGGCCCACTCACCAGATCGGAACACGGAGTCAATCGGAAAAGGAAGCTAATGACCTATCAGCTGTCTCATTTCGGATACCACGTGACAATTGGCAAAGGCGATCGACAAGATTGATTGGACGCCAGTCTGTTTCATTTCAGCTCTCCCTCCCATGCTTATTCCGTGAGTCACACCAAAGTGAAATAATATTGGTGATTTTGGCGAGTTTTTCTTTCTTTATGTGATGGGGTGAGGGTTGTGTGTGTCCCCCCCCTTGCTTTGGAGTGGTGTTTACATTAAGGTCACGTGTCTAATACGGGGTGGCCGTTTTTTAATCGAACCCCCGCTTAAGGTCTAGTGTAAAAAATTAAAAATGAGATCATTAATATGGGGTTTTAAGGTGAGTAAAAATGATTTTGTAATGGGTTTATCGAATGAATTCTTGGTTTGGAACGATGGGGGGTGGGGGTTATAAAGGGCATCTGGATATTCGTATAATGAATAATTTTTTACAAGGTCATAAAATAATCAAAATTTATGTATGGAGGGTTTTGGGAAATTTCCTAAATTTTAAGTATTGGAATGAAATGAAAACTGAAATGAATAAAGTTAACTAAATTGTCTTCATCATTTGGGTAAATTTTGGATTATTTGTATAATTATTTTTTACAAACAAAAACATTATTTTTTACATGCATTTGGCAGAATGTGAGCATCCCTTCGCTGGACAATTCTTGTTCCTTCCGGGCCTTTACTATTACATTAGATCATTCGTTTACAAGTTTGCGGTTTTGAGAATGATGTGTGTAAATTTCTTCCCACCTACGGGTGTTCCATCCCAACAGGTAGAACAGAAGCCCCCTTTCCCTCCACTCTAAGTAAAGTCTTCAACAAACAGAACAGGGAACACCTTCAAGAGAGGAATCTGAAGGTTCATGTCCTCTTCCCTACCTCCATGAGCGTGATAGAAAGACATTCTGGCATCCTATGGTGGTTGCAATTTGAAATAGCCTTAGGTGTGGCATCTTAGAGATTTTCGCGTTATATGAAGGCGTGCACCTAGGCAGGGTGCTTGAGCGCTTGAGCCCTCCAAATCCATAAGTGAAATATGTGCACGTATTCAAACTTATGGTTCCTTCACATTAGGCCCAATTATTTAGTATTTCAAGATTTTTCTTTTTTAGAGTAAATTTTGTCACCACGTCTGAATTTATTGAATCCAGCGTTTTCCAGACTTAGTACTATTAAATATTCATTGAAATGGGGAAGTTTACATAAACCATACAATCAATGACCTGGCAAAAAGTGAAAAGAAAGAGTGAATATTAATTTATGTGTCTGTTTAATCCTAAGTGTCCTGCTGTGCTGGACGGACATCCCATGAGTAATCTACTAATGGGTGGAGGGAAAGGGGGCAACTTCTGTTGTGATGGAGCATCCGTAGGTAGAAATCTGATTTGGCTTCGTGTCGCTGAAGAAGGAGGGGAAAATAACTTCCGCAGGAGACTTAAAGGGGGACTACCCTTTTTATGGAGAAAACCTGTAAAACTCCCAACAGTCCGGCTAACAGGGCAAAATGCTGAACATCAAAACGCCACGAAGACTCCTCGGTTTTGAAACAACAGTGTTTAAAACAATGCCTCAGTCCTAAGGCTCCACAATTTTCCACTGAGCCACGAGAGTTGAGCATTTTAATTTATAATTTATTTATGTAATTTTTAAAATATATATATATATATATTAATTTTATGTGCAATACTTCTTAATGCTCTCTTTTTTTATGTATTGAACCAAATTAATGCATTGTAAAAATTATTAATAAAATAATTTATATAAATGGAATTTCACATCATGTTATATAAAGTACACATACATTCAAGAGCCAAAACATTATGACCACCCTTACATTTTGCAATGAATTCGCCTGGATGACGGGAAGGCACGTGATCAGGTGGAAGTGGTATTTAACTGCTGCTGGAGAGTCTGAAGAATCATTCTTTCACTTACTTCTGTGTGTGATGGGAAAGGCTGCGGATCTAAGCGACTTTTGATAGAGGGCAAGATTGTGGCTAGCTCGAAAGGTTCGGAACCAGTATTTCCGAAACTGTACGACTCGTGTGAGTTGTTCGCGATCTACAAAGCAGTTAATGTTAGTAAGTGGTTATGCAAAGTGGATGAATGACGGTGAAACCAGCAGTAGACGACATGGTGTTAGACGTCCACACGCTATCTAAGAAAAGGTCGTCGGAGACTGTCTCGCATGGTGAGCAAAACCGGGAGCCAGATTGGGCTCACAGCTGACAGCCCAATGCAATGTAGAATAGTATGGGAGCACACTGCTCAGCGGACACACCGTTGGATATGGCTACGCACAAACGCCGTCCATCAGCGTGTCTTTTGCAGACCAAGCGTCATCGCCAACTGCGCCTGTGCTGGGCCACTTGAACATCGTGACTGGTCCATGGATCAGATGGGAAAGAGTTGTCTGGTCAGATGAATCGGCGTTTGTCATTCATCACGCCGATGGCCATGTCAGGATACGCTGTCTTCCAGGCGAACAAGCGGTTGCTCCCTCAATGTCCAGTAGGTCATACAGGCCGGTGGTGCGGTGTGCTTTGGGGACGTTCTCTTGGGCGTCTCTAAACCCGTGGTTGTGGTGGTAGAGCAGACCATGAATGCTACAGGGTATCCGAACATTTGCACACCAGCTGCACCCTTACATGCTCTCTTTTTCCCAGCTGGTTTGAATGTCCCAAAGGACAACGCCCCTTTTGTCACAAGGCTAAATTGTGTTGGGTGGTTCCAGGAACATGATGGTGAATTCCAGTTAATGTCCTTGCCTAACTCACCGGGATATCAATCCGATAGAACTTTTTATTGGATGTCCTGGGACGGCAGCTCCAAAGTTCAAAGACCACCACTTCGCACCATTCTCGATTTGCGACCGTTGCTTAAACATCTGGTACAATCTGTCTCCGACCATCTACCACAAGATCCTTGTGGCATCCATGCTGTTGCGGGTTGGAAGCTGTATTGCAGCGCCAAAGATGTGGCGTCAGCTCGTTATTGGCAGGTCATGTGGCGCTGCTGGTTCCCTTGAGTGATACTTCATTGATTCACTGTCAACATTTTTTGAGCTGAATTTCCCCAATTCTGAGAAGTTTAAAACGTTGACACCCCCTTCTGGACATCCTATCGCTTTATATTTGAAATAGCAAAATTAAATTCTGCAGATAGTTTGAAAATCAAACCCGAAAAGCTATTATTAAGCATAAAAAAAAAAAATGAAAGGTGTACGTTTTCATTTCTTCTTTACAAAGTAAATACCTTCTTACATATTTTTTTATAGATCCCATGCAATGCGTGTAAAAGTTGTTTTATTCGGATATTTTATTTCATTTTACTTTTAGAGATGCAATTTTTAAAATAAACTGCACATTATTCAGTTAAAAATTTATATAAAGGAAAAGGCAGAAATTCACATAATGAAATATTATTAATAAAAAAAATGAAAATAAAAAATCATGAGAAATTAGTTTAATTTCAAAAAGTTATATTCATATTTCAAAAAATCATATAAAAGTACACACTTATAAGAGAAAACGCTTGTATTTACATGTATTAATTCAATTATTATACATTTTTTTTAAATAATATTTTTCACTTAAGAACCAAATACTTGCTCGTAAATGTTTTTGATTTTCTTCATAAGTCAATAAAAATTTCAATTCAATCTTTTTTGTAGTGTTTGTTTATATTTCTCTTTTTCCATGTGGGCACTGACAGAAAAATATTTTTATTACATGTTAACTAGATTTTTTATTCAATTCATATTTGTATTTTGTTGATATGGGGCTTTGATATACATTTATATAATAAAGATAAATTTGAACTTCATTTATAAATATTTAATAAAATTTTAAGTCATATATTTGTGCTCTAATCAATATAGGTTTCCACATTATGAACTTGATGTAATGTAAAATGATATAGAAATCATGGAATATAAGATTGGGAAAATTTATGAGGAAAATCATAAAAGTGTGATAATTTTTTTCACAATGTAAATATTACAAAAGTTATGTAACTTAGAATAAAGTGGTTTTACTGTGAAAAAACTGTTTTTACATGAAAAACCCTTTAATACACATAAACTAAAATGCAGCCATGAAATTTATTTATACTTATAAATAATATGCTTTTTTACAGCTTAAATATAGCTTCGCAATTTAATTATTAATATATTTTAAGATGTTAATCTGCCACAAACATTTTTTGATACAAAGAACAGCTTCCTTAAAGAGATATATATGACTCGTAAAATGGTAAAATCGCTTCATATTTCAATAATAAGCTGGCCAACATTTCTTTTAATGAGAATTATTGCTATATTTATTTGACGCTCTGGCTTGAATTGTGAGCTAGAAAATACATGCACCACGATCATAAAACATTGCTTTGAAGTCTAAGATAATCTTCTGCGTTGAATGTAATGGTAGTTTATGCTAGAATGGTGTTAGTCACCCTCACACTCGTTTCCAAACATCTAACAGCAAGGGTTTTTTTCATTTTACACAGTTTAATTCTCTCAGGCCTCCTCTTTGTATAGTAGTTTGCTACAGAATCCCACTTTATTTTACAGCAGTATTATGTATTCAATAGTAGAGTGATGCACTTGTTGTCAATGTTTATAGATTTGTAGGTACAGATAGCTCAGCAATATATTAAAACTAAGTCCATTATATCATACTGTTAATCTCTCAAGCTATATATATTTCTTACAAAAATTTATAATGTCTTAAGGAAATAAATCTGAAACTAAACACTTTATTTCTAAACCTTTTACCAAAATGAAAATGATAAATGAGGTTTAATGATCGATTTGCGCCCTGGAGTGTTCGCCGCCACGGGGTTCGAATCCCTGTAAAGTCATGGAGCGCCAGTGGCCTGAATTTACTTGAACCACCATAGATCCCTCATCTAATATGACTGTAAACAGGGCTTGCGTGCGGAGCAAGACAACCTCTATCCTTG
>BPLR01004414.1:0-50461 GCA_021605095.1 Caerostris extrusa | reverse complement strand
AATATAGAACATAAATGTTCTATATGAACAAACAGTTGTGGTGTTCCTTCATAATTTCGATTGCAATGTATTGCCTCCACCCATCGTAATGCATCCTGGGTAATTTAGAATTTCTTGTTTTAGTGAGAAATAACGGTCAAAGTCAACATTCCAAAATGGCAAAATTCCACAGCAATCAAAACGTAGAACCTTGGACAATGATCATATTTTCTTTTTTTTTAAAGCATTGTTATGCAAGCAAAGTAATAGATTGCACTGTTCCCTATTCTTTCAAAATACTTATTTTAAAAACGTTCTCCCTGAAAAATTCTAAAATTGCAGAGAACTGGTGTGCTTTAAATGGCAAAACGTTTTCTTTCTTCATTTGAGTAGGCATTATTTTTTATCACTATTATTGCTTTATAATTTTTTTTTTTCAAAGTCACTCAAACGCTGATGATATAAAATGCAATCAAACCAGAAAAAAAAAAAAACCCTAAGATTATTTTTTTCACTGTTTTGAAAATTCCTTTCTGAAAGTTTTAATTCTCTTAGATTTGATGTTCCAAAAAAACTAGAGTTTTTAAAATTAATCTCAGAAAAAAACTAACGAAAAATTTTGTTTACTTTAATGGCCTTTTGATTATTACTCCATCTATTCAATTTTTCATTCTTAAGGGTTTTTTATGTGATTTGTACGGCCTTTAAAAAATAAAATATGGATTTAGAAAATAATAATTTTTGAAACAGCTTTTCTAACGTTCAATTGAACGTTCAAAATGAACATTGAATGCGCTATATCTAATTATTGTTATATTATTTTAAATCATGGAAACAATTATATAAATAATAACTGAATGAAAATTTTATGAAAAACAATTTACATTTAATTAATAATTAAAATTCACTAGGATAAGCTAGTGGAATTAATTTTAATGATATTATTATAAGAGCATTGAAACGTTTGGGTAATTCTAAACAATGCAAATAGAAATTTTTGAATAAATGACAGATTATTTTAAAATCCAATTTATGAAAGGTTTCTTTAAATATTTAAATAAAATATCATTATGAAATAGCATGTTTATTGAAAATAATTTAATTTTTAAATAATTATTTTTTTATCAAAATTGTGAGATGACCCACTAAGGTTCAGAAATGCGTAGAAAAAATTATCCTATAAATTAAAAAGGCTTATATCCGATAAAAAAAAAAGATTTTATTTCCTGTGTATATAATATTTTGTGTCGTCCTGAAATGTATTTCTAGTGTCATGTCATACCGTGTAAAAGGGATATTTTGATGAAAGGCAAGCAAAAAATTGATTAGCTATTATTGAAGAAAACTACAAAAAAATTTTATTTACACAATTCTGTAAAAAATGAAATTTTTTAGTGGAATAAATTTCTTTTCAATTTGAAGTCATGAATTGCATTTGCAGTCTCATATCATATCGCAGGTTTCTTCGAAAAATAAATGAAAAAAGAGGGAAAACGGAAATTTTTAATGTGACATCAAGAATGTTATTCCCAGTGTCATGTCATATCGTATAAGTCACATTTTTGTAATGAAAAGCAAATGAAAAAAATATGTGTGAAATTGGATTAAATCTGATGTCATATGGTTAATTGTTTTTATAGAAAGCAAAAGGAAAAAGCGAGTAACTTTTAAATGCGACGGCATAAACAGTATGTCTAGTTCCATGCCATATCGTTTAAGTCATACATTTTTATGAAAAGCAAATTTAAAAAATGTGTAATTATTGTATTAATTTAATAAATGTGTAATTAAAGATTAAATGATTATGTAACAAAAAAATTTTTTTCTATAGAGGAACCTTTTAAATTTAACATGTCATGTCATGTCATAAGTCTTATTTAAGTGGCATTTTGTTCTGTAAGCCTATTTATTATAATTGTAATATTTCTTTGAATGTTTTTTAATTAAATATCCAGAATAAAAACACATTTTAGTCATAAATTAATGAAAAAAAATGTTCGATTAGCAATTTAAGAACAATGGGTCTAAAGTAGAGGGATTACATACTGAAAGTTTTTAATCGTTTCTTACTATCAGAAAGTTTATTTTTTATGAACGAAACTGTCTTATATTGTTACGTCATGAGCACTGATTCCAGTCTCACGTCAAATTGGATAAGCCGCCGATAAAACCTATTTCCCACTTTAACAGATGGTGAAATAAGCCTCTTTAGTTTTTTACTCCAGAGATGAGACAAATTAGATGGCAATTACAAGAAGTCTCAATTCTTGTGACAAATAAATCTACTTTGACGCCCCAATGAACCTTGGACAGAATTATTTCTTAATGATAGTAGAAGGACAATTCTTTTCCCTGGATAATTGTCAGTGTGGGACCATTACTCAAGTGTCAAAGTTTTATGAAGGCATGGTCCCAGCTGATAATGCTGATTGCCACAATAAACTGGTAAATTGGAATTCTAAAAGCAATTCTAAATAAATTTAATAAGAGACAGATTTTTTAATGAAAAATCATTTTGTAGTTGTTGTTGCTTTTTAATGAATTGGAAAAAAAAAAAAGCACAAAATAATTGTTAATTCAAAATTTTTAAATCGGTATTTTGTTATAGATACTTTATTTTTTAATACTTGCTTCATTACAAATTATTCACAGTAACTGAACACATTTAAAAACATTCAAAATTTACATTAAAATATTTAAGGAAATAAAAAATAATTTGGTCTGTATAATTAATTAATTAATAGTTAGTTTATTTATAATTAAAAATAATTTATAGTTATTGCTGCTTTTTAATTTAAAAAATTATTAATTTATTAAAATTATTCCCAGTATATGAATACATTAAAATATTTAATGAAATAAAAATAATTTGGTCCATATAATTAATTATTAATAAGTTTAATTAATTAATTAATAGTTAGTTTTTTTATAATGAAATAATAATTTATAGTTATTGTGCTTTTAATTTAAAAAATTATTAATTTATTAAAATTATTCACTATATCTGAATACATTTAAAATAATTCAAAATTTTCATAAAAAAAAGTTAATGAAATAAAAATAGTTTATAGTTATTGTTGTTTTTAAAATAATAATAATAATAAGTATAATTAATAAATTAATTATTATTATTAATTCAAAAATTTTTACATTGACATTTTGTTATAGATACTTTATTTTTAATGTTTGTCTCATTAAAAATTATTCACAGTATATGAATACATTTTAAAAATTTAAAATTTACATAAAAATATTTAATGAAATAAAAATGTTTCATTATTTTATGAAAATCCGTCGTAAATTTCTTTCATATTATTGTTAGTAAGGCCAATGTAGCACAAATTCTCCCCAAGCTATACTAAAATCCTCCACAAGAAGAATTGAAGCTAGAACGGACATTTTAAGAGATTGCTTTTTTTTTTTTTTTTTTTTTTTTTATTAGGAACTACTAAGGATGTTCTCCGGAAGTCATGTCGGAGCCTCTGAGGAACAATTTTTCTTGAATTTTCATTGTCAAATATAGATATTCAGTCGTGAAGTTCAACGATCTTTTGCCCTCCCACACCACCTTCGAACAGTCCAGGCACAGCAAGCATAAAGTAGAAATAAAAAAAAAGAGGAGGATATACGTATGTCGCTACAAAATTTTCTGACTGGGTGACATGCTATTTTTAACTATCTATGTGCTATAAATGTTTAAAATATAATACTTACTTTGTGTTAAAAAAATTCGTGTGCTTCTGAATTATATCATCATCGAAATAATGGGGGAAAAACAGAAAATATAAAAAAAAAATTCAAAATTCGGAAGGTGTATAAGCTAGAATGACAAAACTGAATGTCATGAAATATGCTAAACATCAATACTATAGGTCAAAAACTTCAGTAGTAGATCAGAAAAAATATATATATATGTAAATAAAGAGTATAAAAAATTTCTTTTGGAAAATCAACAAAAACTCTTAAAGAAATACCATTATAGTTTTCTGAGGATATCTTATCACACGCTTCTCCAAGGTATTCCTGTAAGATGATTGGATAGTATCAAAATATATTCAGTGGTGCATTCCAATAACATGAAAGAACAAATTTACGTATACATTTCATCTGTAAGAAATGATATTTGATATTTATTTATGGCTGGCCTGTCTTATGTGTCTTTATTTATTACTATAAAATCACCTTATGTTCAACAATTTTTTTCTAACACTTTTTATTATTTTTAAAATTAGCTACATAAAACACTTGTACAGTTTGATATACTGTTTTAAAAAGTTTTCATGTTTTTAATGTTATATACTTAATGTCAAGTATTAATTTATTAAATTATTTGTACATACTCAAATCTCTATCCCCTAGTAATGTTTGAGATGACCGTAGAGCAACAAGCCAAACCAAACCTAGTAATGTGTTTTTTTTTTTTATTTTGCTTTATCTGAATTATTTTTCTTTCCTTCTTTATGCCTTGCGGAAGAACAACATTAATTACTATTATTAAAAGATTTCACAATATTTGTGTTAATTTCTATTAGTTAATACTAATTTATTAATGTTGTTATTTCAGACATTTCATTTTCAATCCGAGTTTTGTTTGTGAAAGTTTATAAAATTTTTCAATGCTAAATATTTTTATGTTGATTTGATTTTAATTAAATATGCATGAAGCGAATAATTTTAATTTAGCAGAGAATTATATTTTTTTACTTCCCATTTCCCTCACACAAAATATCTTTAATTCATAAAAATCTTTAAATCATTTATTGGTTTTAATAAAAAACAATCCTCGTATATTAATTCATCAAATATCTTAGTAAATAAAATGCTTCAGATAATATTAATGGTTATATCTAATTAACATACTTCGTAATTAAACATGACCCACACTCAAAATAATTTTAAATAAATTGAAATATTTAAGTCCCTTATTGGTTTTAATCAAAGCGAATGCTCGTATATCGATTCATCAAATATCTTAGTAAATAAAATGCATCAGATAGTATTACTAATATAAATATAGCTAAAATTAATACTCTTTGTAATTAAACATGACCTCACAAAAAATAATTTTAAATAAATATAAATATTTAATTCCTTATTATTATTAATCTAAAAGAATACTGGTATATTCATTGATCAATCATCGATTGTTTCACAATAATAATAATAATAATGTTAACAGTAACAGATGATGGCCGAGTGGCTAGCGCTCTGGCACTCGATAACACATATTTCGGGTCCCTGTGGTGCCATGTATGTTTTGTAGTGATTCAGAATCCCTTTAAACCGTAGATCCCGGTTCTAATAGGATCGTAGAGCGTTGTTGTGGTAGTGTTATTCGCGTCCGTATCATATCTTTAAGCTACACGTGCCCCCTGGGTAGTGCTAAATGAGTAACAACGATGCAGCCCTTGTTTATGGCATAGATTAACTGTCTATGGATTATCAGCAGCGTTAAGAACAACAACATGTTAATAGATATGTAAACATATTGTATTTAAATCCTAACCCACACTTAAAAATTTTTGAAAATAAATAGGAAACTTTTAATTACTTATTTTTACTATAAAATAATACTCGTGTAATGATTTATCAAACATTATATTACTCGTATAATGATTTATCAAATAGATAAATGACAACGTTTACAATATTCGTAGATACGTAAAATCAACACTATTTATAACTAAACATCACCGATTAAATCTTCCGTCGTCCTTTATCTGAGCAATGATTTTTATTTTGCTGCAAAAGTTTTAACGATCATCGGAAGAAGATACTTTTTTTTCGAACAGTTTGTCTTTTAAGGTAGTTAATAGAATTTTCTATCGGAATCTTTTTTTTTTTCATCCTGAAGTATTCCGAAACTTTTGGTTTTACTTTTTCCTTCAATTCGACCTACATCTTTATCCTGATAAATTTATTGGGCAAAGGAGGTAGAAGTCGCTATGTTAGATCTATTTCTCGTTAATTTCAAAAGAATGGCCAATTTAAATTTTTGGTAATTATAAATTATTTACAATTTTCAAAAATTGGCAATTTTTAAACAATACTACTGTGTCCAAAAAGTCAGACCAATTTTCAATTTAAAATTCTCGGGGCTTACGGAATTTAAATTTTTCTTTCTTTTTTAGGTTGCTGGCAATGTCCTTGACATCTGTATTAAATTTAACGTCAAAATATTCATTAGTGCTTGAGTTACTCTTGGCTTTGTGGATTCGGGCGATTTTTGAATTGTCTGAATTCATTGAGCAACGAACTTGCATTAAATTGTGTTTGCGGAAACGTGTAGAATGTTGCAGAAGGCATTCGATGAGCATTCCTATATCGGAAAGAAATGTTTAGAAGCGGTGTAAACAGTTCAAAGCGGTATCAACAGTTCGCTTTGAAGGTCATCCTGCCGATGACTTTTTAGCATGCATTGAGGAGATTGGAAAAAAAGTTGGCATAAATGCATTGTGTCGGAGGGGATTACTTTGAAGGCGATTGAAATTAATTTGGAAGAATAAATAAAAAATTTTGAAAAAAATAATTGGTCTTACTTTAGGGAATAGTAGTATCGTGATTTTAATCTCTGTAGAAGATTGATGGAATCTGAGAATATTGTTGCTAAGGCATTATGTACTGTCAATTTTTTTAATATTTTATTTCATCACTATTTAAATTATTTTATGGTTTTTTTTTTACATTTTGACACTAAGTACCAGATTATTTCAATTACAAACAAAACTAATAATTGAAGATTCTGACTTATACATTCAAAATCAAGAACCTCAACTACAACCGATAAGAAAGCGTATTATCACCTTAATTGTCGTGTCTTTACTTCTCGCTGTATTAAAGACGTTTCATCAAGAACAGCGCCATCTATCGACATCTTTGAAAACTTTTTATGTTAGTAAGATATACTCAGTAATTTTATTCAATATACTCACTGTCAAAGTTAAGTACGTAGGGTAAAAGATAATTTCCGGAAGACAATCTGAATTGTAAGGGTATCAATTCAGTGCAAAGGGAGGTAGATATGTTATGTACAGCCAATCAAAGTTTCGTGTCGAGAAATATGCAAAAAGACAGTCGATTAAAAGTCTAACATTGCGGCGTTGCTTGCTTTTAAAAAAGTAACTAGAACTTTCACACGCTTTGTTTTCCAAAAAAATCGTGTTTCTATGGTTTTCAGAAGACGAATGACAGATATTGAATGTTGGAGTTCTGTCGGATGCATGGAAGCATGACAATCTATCACAGATGTTGCACTTTTCTTTTTCGGCCTTCATCATTCCATAATATCACTATTATGGAAACAATTTCTAACTACCCATACTGTTGTCCCAAAACCTGTGAGCGATCGTGGCCAATGGTTGAGTAATATGATATATTGCCGCTGCAGCAGAGCGATCTCCACTCATATGACACATATGTTCCAGCATCCATTGGTAAGGTGATATCTGCCACTACTGTGTATAGATTTGGTTTATCGTCCTGCTGTCATTTTGTGCACACGAGGGCTAAGCAGACCGAGAGCTACACTTTAAAGTGGATTCAAGCCACTCACAAACATCCATGTTACCGCCAGGATTCGTACCTGAAGCATGTGATACCAAAGGCCAGAGCACTAGCCACTTGGCCACCAGGCCGCATTGTGTACCGAATACTACACATGAATAAATTGTACGCACAAGTACACCGATTTTATATTGTTCTTTATGACGGTTTTGATTATCTGGTTTGACTAACATTTTTTTTGAGCATTTGTTTTGACTAACATTTTGAACATCTGTTTTAACTAACACACGGGCCTAATATGATTTTTTATCTTATAATTAATAAAAATTCGATATTATTTTTTATGTCTCTATGTAATACTTTGTTTTGTTTCATGCATACACATAATTTCTATTTTCTTGTCGCAATTCGGGAGGATCAAAGCCGTATTTGCCGGTATTTCCACATATTACCACTTCATGCTTAACACATAGAAGACAGAGTAACAACATTCCTTTCATACGGTTTCGTCCTCAAGATTCCCATCCAGACTTAGAAGCAAAAAGATCGAGAGCACATAAATAGCTTTTCCTTTCTAGTCTGGAACAGATGTTGAAACGCGTGTTCTCCCCCTGCATCTTATAAATCGAAATGAAGTTGTAGATCGACCTCAGAAAGAGTTCTGAGGTCGATCTACGCTCCTCATCAAAGGATTTTACTATTTAGCAAATGACAGCCTATAATCACTTACAAAGCGAGATAATACTGCAACACTCGCCCACTCGGCATTAACAGATCCAGAATCCAGAATTTTGAATGAATTATTGAATAGCTCTTAGAATGGAACCTAGATAATACCATTCAGGAACCTAGATAAGCCAGTTGTAGAGAATCCCGACTCTTGAGTTCTGAATCGAATTTTTCATATGATTCCATACCGTATTTTAATCGGTGATTTTATTTTTATGGAGGATTTATTTTTGCGAATGGAACTTTAAAAACATATAAATTCATAACTTTAATAATAAAAATAAGTGGGCTTGAATGGCCGAGCGGCTAGCACTCTGTACCACAGGTTTCGGGTTCGAGTCCCGGCGGGGCATGGATGTTTGTAGTGGTTCGGAATCCACTTTAAAATGTAGGTCCCGGTCCAATAGGATCGTAGAGCGTTGCGGTAGCATTGTTACTCCGCGTCCGTGGCTTATCTTCAAGTTACACGCGCCCCCTGGGTAATGCAAAGTGAGTAATATCTGTGCAGCGCTTGCCTTAAGGCATACAAGACCAAGCTGTCTAAGTGTTTGCCAGCTGCATTAGAACAAAAAAAAATAATAATAATAAATAAGTGATATAAATTCAATGACGCTTCATATATCTATAAAAACAGTTTTTGTATAATAAAAAAATATTTTTTGTATAATAAATTTTGTATATAAAATATGAATAAGTCGATAAAGTCGATCAATCCAACTCGATAAAGAACTAAATTTTTAAAAATCGAAAACACTACGAAATTAATATAACAATGAGAAAACACCTTTTTAATTAGTTGTTTAAAAACATAACAAATGAATAAGTCAATAAAAAAATAAAATTTTAAGACGTAAACGCAATCAAATCATGAAAGAAAAAAAAGATGCTGAATTTGTTGTTTCGATGTCTGTACTTATCAAAATAATGACGGCCTATACGGTCTATATATTGTTAAAAAACAATCCAATTGTAGCTTACCAAAGAATTGGGGTAGACATTTTTAACTATACAACATTTAGATTTCACTTATATTATTATCTTTAGATCTTTTAATCCTAGTAAGTTTTTTTAAATTAACTTTATGAAAAGGCCAACTCAATAAAGAACTATATTTTTAAAAACGAAAGCGCTATGAAATTAATAAAGCAATAATAAAACATATTTTAATTCGCTGTTTAAAAACAAATAACAAATGAATAAGTCAATAAAAAAAACTAATTTGTTTAAAAACGTAAACGCAACCAAATTATTAAAAAAAAAGAAGAAAAAGGTTCAGAATTTGTTGTTCCGCTGCCTGTGCTTCTCAAAATAATAAACAAACGAAAACAAATTTCTGCTCTGAAAAAGAAAATTGGACTTTTTCTTATTCTATAGGAAACAAATCTTTTCTTTGACAGGCACTTTTGCGGTCCTTTATTTCCTAACTTTTTTGATAAGCTGACTTGATGACTCGGAAGCCACTAATCAGCGGAAGAATTGTTCCAGCGCTAACTGTTAACTGCGCTGTCAGTGTGTGGCCCCGGGGACAGCTCCAGTTTCTACACAATGGTCTCTGCTTGGATAAGCAGGAAACGCGATACGGACAGCTCTTGTTCAATGCTCACTTATTTTGCGAACTTCTTTCAAAACACCCCAAAATGGCAGTCACTCGAGAGAGTATTCAGCGATAAATCATTTCGGCTAATGAAGGTTTCTTATCGCTTCAGTTGAAACACCTGGCTTGGATAAAGCAGAGCTATCTGTTAGGGGTGTTTTACAGATTTATTAAGCACATATCAGTTTAAAAAAACAACATTTATAAATTAGTTTGATTTATATTGTTTAATTTTAGCTAGTACTTCGAATATTTATATCTGTAGAGTGATTATAATTAAAATCCCACTTTCAAAATTCTGTAAAAAAGTGTCACTCGCCAAATTGAATTCAAACTTGAACTGAAGATACTTGTAGAACGGGGGAAACGGTATAGTATCAAAAAAATGTTCCAAAAAAGTTCCACCGATTTTCCCTTCAATTTGGCATGATCTTGCCGTGGTGGACGGACTTTCCACTAATAGTGTCACAACTGTTGAATTACTTTGAGGTAATTTTTTCCGTCAAAAAACCGAAACAATGAAGCATATTGAACACTACAGTTGGTTTCATGTGCTTCTCATGCCAAATACGTTGTCATTTCGATTCAAAATATCACTGGCAGCCAGCCGCATTCACTTTTATGCCGCTTACAACGCCATCTATTAATACAATTTGGAACTTTTTTTCATGCCGTACTGTTTCCACCTTCTTCAAATATCTTCAGTTTAAATTTGAACTCATTGCGACAAGTAGTTCTTTTTACAGCATTTTGAAAGTATGACTTTAATTATAATAACCCTGTACATTTAAAAAAACGATCAAATTGTAGCTTACCAAAGAATTGGGGTAGACATTTTTAATTATAGCATCACACAACATTTTTATCTCACGTATATTTTTATCTTTATATCTTTTTTAATCCTAGTTAGTTTTTATGTTTTTAAGAATTAAATATCTTTACGAAAAAAATCCAACTCAATAAAGAAATAAATTTTTAATGAAACGAAAACGCTACGAAATTGATAAAACAATGAGCAAACATCTTGTTAATTTCTTTTTAAAAACAACAACAAATGATAAGCCAATAAAAAAAAAAATTTAAAACTTACACGCAATCAAATTATGACAAAAAATAATAAAAGATTCTGAATTTGTTGTTCCACTGCCTGTGCTTATCAAAACAATAAACGAACGAAAACGAATTTCTGGTTTGTAAAAAGAAAAAGAAAGAGAAAATTGGACTTTTTCTTATTCTATAGGACACAAATCTTTTCTTTAACAGGCGTTTTTGCGGTCCTTTATTTCCTAACTTTTTGATAAGCTGACTTGATGACTCGGAAGCCACTAATCAGCGGAAGAATTGTTCCAGCGCTAACTGTTAACTGCACTGTCAGTGCGTGGCCCCGGGACAGCTCCGATTCCTGCACAATGGTCTCTGCTTCGAAAAGCAGGAAACGCGATGACAGCTCATGTTCAATGCTCACTTATTTTGCGAACTTCTTTCAAAACACCCCAAAATGGCAGTCACTCGAGAGAATATTCAGCGATAAATCATTTCGGCTAATGAAGGTTTCTTATCGCTTCATTTGAAACTCCTGGCTTGGATAAAACAGGGCTATCTGTTAAAGGATGCTTCAAAGATTTGTTAAACACATATCAGTTTTAAAAAAAACATTTATAAATCCTTTTTACTTCTATTGTTTACTTTAGCTGGTATTTTGAATATATATATATATTCATATATATATATATATATATATATATATATAATATATATAATATATATATATATATATATATCTACCAGCTAAAGTAAACAATAGAAGTAAAAAGGATTATAAATATTTGCTATATAAATAAATGCCTTTATAATAATATTTATAAATGCCTTTATATAATATTTAAATGGTATAATATAAATGCCTTTATATAATATTTATAAATGCCTTTCGCAACATTTTATACTCTTCCGCAGATAAAAGTCTCGTAGCGTCTCATAAAGCCAAGCATAACTCAAAAACTAATGAATATTTTGACGCACAGATGTCAAGATGTCAGATTGCATTGCACAGATGTCAAGTACAACATGAAGTTCTATAAGATTCGGGAAGTTTAAATTGAAAATTGGTCTTACTTTTGGACACAATAGTATATACGTTTTTACACAGTAGTTTGTACGTTTTTACACAGTAGTTTATACGTTTTTACACAGTAGTTAATACGTTTTTACACTGTAGTGTATATGTTTTTATATACCATTTAAATACCTTAATTTACTGCCAAAATAATTTATTAGAAATTTCTGAATGTTCATAACACAAAGAGAATAAGATGGATAGCAAAATAAACAAACTTTTGAGGTTTCAATTGAGATTTCATCCAATAAAACTTTTTCAACCTCATGAAATGTTATCTTAACTGTCCAATCTATTCCTCTGAAATTTACGTTTATATGTTTTTGAACTTTAAAATCTTCTTATGAGAAGTCGAAGTTTTAAGTATTGACCTAATTCAACTGCAGTGCCGAGCAGAATACTTTACTAGGTCAGTCATCCTATCTGACTCTAAGGCAGCACTTTTGGCAATCAATTCCTCCCTCGCACCTCAGTCTACTTCTATCGAAAAATGCATCTCTTTGTCTTGAAGACCTTGCCTCAAAGGGCAAGGATATCATTTGCAGTGGATCCCAGGCCATTGTGGGATCCTGGGTAATGAGAAGGCGAATTCTCTTGCCAAAAAAGGAACAACCATCACCCAAACTTTTGTAAAGACATCTTTTTTCACTCGATGAAACTGATGATCCGAGACTTTTTCCGGAACACTCTATCTGATAATTTACGTGAAGGCAGGCTCATCTAAACTTTATTCTAAACATCCCTGATCAACGCAGGTTTAAAGCACTCGCACTTTTCAGTCTCTTGACGGGTCATAATTGTTTGACCAATCATCTTTTTCGTATGAAAATATTTGAAAGCCCAAAATGCATGCTCTGCAGACTTGGAGAGGACATGGATTTTTCCCCACCTTCCTGTCTACCCTGCATTTGTTTCCTCTACTGTCTATGATCGTTATTGGTAGGCTAGGGCCCTTATGGGCTAAACATGTCAATATGGGATTTCCTTCGATTCTCATTGTTGTTTTCATGTTCCTTGTGTTCTTTTTATTTTACTGCTTATTGCAGCCTGCGATTGGAAATAAAAAAAAAATAAAAGAATGTGAAGAATAAAGAACTGATTTTGAATATGCACTCGGTGGAAATTACTTTATTTAACAATTAAAACAAAAAGTTCATTAAAATAAATTTGAACAACGAATAGTGGCCGGGGCGATTACCATACTCTTTTCCAATCGATGTTTTCGAATCGATGGCACCATCTGACATATCGGTCACCAAGATTTTGTTTTTTTTTACATACTCAGAACGTTTTATGTTTTACATAAACTTATGTTACGTTTTATGTTATGTTTTACATGTTTACAACAACTTGAAAATTTAATAGATATGTCCAGCTATTTAATAGATCAGTTTTTTGCTATAGCTTATGATTTTAATTGAAGAATCTAAGGCTTTGGCAAAAGTTTCTAGGAAAACTTTTATTTCACTTTAAATTGTAAAAACGTTTTTTTTTTTTTTCTGTCATTCAAAAGTTCAAAGTGATCTCAGTGAAATATCAGAATATTTTAATTTAACGATTTTTTAAAATTTATAATGGTGCGCTGTCTCTGAGACCGTACTTCCCCTGCTATGTCCTAATTTTTCACCTCTCTTGCTACGGAATAATTAATTTCATAACTCACAATTAATTTATGATAATTAATCAATTTATGTTTTTGTTGTTTCTTATCCCACTTGGCTGGCCAAGCCCACGAGCCCATACGTACTCATGATTGAAGGGAAGGAAGCAGCTTCTGTTGTGTTGGAGCACCCGTAGGTAGAAGTCTGACTTTGGCTCCGTGACTCTCTTACAGTCATAGGAGACCGGGACCTACGGCTTAAAGTGGATTCCGAACCACTACAAACATCCATGGCACAGCTGGGATTCGAACCCGAAACCTGTGGCACCGAGCGCCAAAGCGCTAGACACTCGCCCATTCAGGTTCCAAATTTGTGAATGTCAACGGCACACGGTGTTCCCAGGTGGTCACCCACCCAAGTACTGACCGCGCTAAATGATGCTTGACTTCGGTGATCTAACGAGAACCGGTATATTCAGCATGATATGGCCGTTGGCATCAATTTATGTAGACTTAATAATGACATTTTATGAGGTATAAATCCCTATCGTTTCTTTTCTTCGTCTCTGATCTTAGAACTCACTTTCATCCACTTACCGCCATTTTACAGGGGAGTAGGGGGAGAGTCACACCCTACTTGACTTGAAATGATAAAGGAGGGAGGGTGGAAACAGCAAAAACATCGATTGGAAAAAGAGTATGGCAATCGCCCCGGCCACTCTTCGTTGTTCATATTTATTTTAATTAACTTTTTTTTTTAATTGTTATTTGGAAAGTAATTTCTATCGACTGCATATTCAAAATCAGTTCTCACATTCTAAAGTTCAAGAACATATAAACGTAAATTTCAGAGGAATAGTTTAGACAGTTAAGATAACATTTCACGAGGTTGAAAAAGCTCTATTGGACAAAAATCTCAATTATCACAAAAAATAATTAGTAATTAATTCATAATTAATTCATGTGTGATTTCTGAACCTATTAAAGTAATCTAACACTGAAAATAAATTTTAGTATACAGCTTTTTAAATATTTATTTGTAAAATAATTGTCTTTTCATATTGTAAATGGTATTATGTGGGTCACAATTAGGGATTGCAATACCGGTATACCGAATACCGGTATTTCGAGCCATTTGTACAATTTTGTAATACCGATATTCACAAGTTTAAATACCGGTTTTTCGGTATTTACTAGAAATTTAGAATTCTTATCTAAGAAATTCTTATTCTTATCTGAAAACTAGAATTAAATTTTTTAATCCCCATTCAGAAGAATTCGGTACAATTAGCGAAGATTATGATGTCTATAGTGGAAATAAATTGTCTCTTGAACAAAAATTAGAATTTTCGATAACAAAAAAATTTCAACAAACCAAAATACAATACAAAAGTCAGCTATACCCAAAACAATCCGACGAGAAATAGGTTTATTTGAAGATGAGGGATTTAGAGGTAAAGACTTGGAAAAAGTATATCGCGCATTGCTAACATTACCACCCACTAGCGTAGATGCTGAAAGAGTGTTTTCGACAGCTGGTAATTTTTGCACAAAATTACGTTCCAGGTTTAATCGTAGTACAAATGATGCATTATATTTTTTGAGATCACATTTCAAAAAATTTGTAATAGTACCACAGACTGAATAGTGATATTTACACTTTTTTTTGTGATTTAAATAAATAAGATGTTTCTTTAATTTTTGTGATTCTTTATATACTGTTATAATTTATAAGTGAAAATTTTTTTTTGTGATATTTACATTCTCTAATAAAACTTGCAAATAAAACAAAAAAAAACACCTGCGTTTTCTTCCCTTTTCTAAAAATTTCCACTACCAGTATTAAAACCGGTATCCTGGTAGATCCAAAAAATACCGAATACCGGTATTGAACTTTTGGTCCGATATTGCAATCCCTAGTTACAATGGAATGAACCTATAATGAAAAAACGAAGAATAAATTACCTATAAAAGATGAAAGGGTACCCTTGTAAGAAAGAACTCATATTAAAAAATTACCTATATATATATATATAAATTTCTCTGCAATTTAATTCATTTCTAATAAAATATCGAAAATTATTTATTTCATCTTTATAGTTATATTTATTATTTTATTATCCTATTTAATATCTCTTCATTATCTCTATTTAACTTATCAAAAAATTGTTAATAACTAAAAGAAGTATTCATCTTTATAAGTAGATTATAATTTTGCAATTAAAAGTTATAATCAGAAACCAATTTTTAATTCCAGATTTAATCCTGTCATTCATAGATTTAGTTTAAGTAATTGAATCTATGAATGGCTATTGTTTTAATTAACTAACTTAAAATGTTCTATTTTTAAGTCATTTTTTTTCTGAAACTTATAAAATAATAATAATCTTTACTCAAAATTAAAATATTTCATTAATCCGTTCTACAAAAATTCTTTCACGGCCTAATACAAATTTATTTTTTTAATGATAAAAAAAAAATCGATTTCTTTTCCTGGAATTAATGAAAACTCATCTTATTATAAAAAAAATATCACCAGCATTACAATTGTAATTATAGACTTTCAAATTTCTTTCGAGATTACTTAAAAATAACTTAATGAATATATTTAAATTCATTTTTTTATTGTACTAAAAAAATTCCATTGATTAACCTTGTTCGAAATATGAAAAAAAAAAATTTGAAATTCCACCACAAAGTATAAAGATTTTTTTTTTTGGTTTTGATATATGACTTTTGTATAATGAAAAATGTAATTCAAATCTTTTCTTATTAATCAGATTCCATTAAAAAGAAAATTTAAGCCTATTTAAAGTTAATTAAACTGCTTTTTATATTTTTTGATAACTTCAGGTTTTATTTTAATAATAAAAATTTCAATTTTTATTTAATGTCAAATGAAGCCAATTCATTTTTGAATTTTTTTAATTAGTTACGCTCTAAATTACGAAATATTTAAAAAAAAAATTTAATAAAACGTTATGTAAAAATGTGAATTTTTTTTCTACTTGTACTAATATCTAATATATTAAAATAATGTTTTTAATTTTAAAACTTTGTATTGTTTTGAATTGTTATATTGAAAAATAACTGTATGCCTAACAGATAAAACAAATTTATTCTGCCATGTCTTAAAATATTGCTTAATTATAGATATTTCAGGATTTTAATAAGAGAGAATTAATCTGAAACAAATAATATAAAAAAAAATGTTTAGTCAATTCCTACTTTTTTTTTTCTCTATTGCAGAAAGTCCTTTATAAATAATTTTCATTCATTTTTTAAGTTCATCTGGCGCCATTTATTGGTAGATATCTGCAACTTAAATCTAAAAAAACCAAAATTAATTAATTAAATTTAATTAATGAATTAATATTTGAAGAAACTGTATAAATATCAATTGTCATCCACTGCAAGTTCAAAAAAATGTATTTGAACTTGAGTGGATGAATAAAAAGAATTTAATTAACGATTGAAAATTTGAACAAGATATATATAGGGAGAGTGTGAGCTAATAAAAGGAATTGAAAAAAGAATGTTAATATCTTATTGAAAAGGTAAACTCTATGCTAATTCTGTATGTATGTCATGTGCCTTAGAAGAATATAAGATTCTGGATTTCTGTCTATAAGGTTCTGTCATGTTCCTTCACAGAATATAACGTTGTTGATTTCACATAATTTAAATAGGGGGCATTGTTTGTGGATAGCCGTAGCCATCTGGTGCCGTATCTGGCGCCATCTATTGGTAGATATATGCAACTTAAATCTAAAAAAAAACTAAAATTAATTAATTAAATTTAATGAATTAACTAATATTTGAAAAAAAACTGTATTAACATCAAAAGTGTCATCCATTACATGTTCCAAAAAAATGTATTTGAACTTGAGTGGATGAATAAAAAGTATTTCATTCACTATTTGAGAAACTGAGTAGGACAAGAAAGGAAATGATTATCCTTCATCAACCTATCTTCAACTTTCACTGAAAGGACCCGTGAAATATCCTAAATCACCAATTCTGCATCATAGAATTTAAATGTTGTTGCTTCTTAGACGAAAGTTTATGCCACTAGCCCCAAGATGATTGTGGTCGACTCAAAGAGAGACATCTAGAGTTCTGAAACAAAAGGCACTTGTAATTTTATCTCTTTTCCCCATTTTATAAATGTAATGTTTTATTTAATATACCTAATGATATCATGCACTTAAATGAATTTGTTTTTATTTTGACGTCCTTTTTTTTTCCTTACAATTAATAAAAGTAGTCTCGATATGTTATTCCTATTGAATATAATCAATTATTGCAAATAATCTCTCCATCTTTTGAAATTCCTTTAAACTACTTATTCATTATTTTTTTTTTACTAAAAACAATAACCTTAACTAAAAATATTCGTATTTCTTTTTTAGAATGATCCTACATTTCAACTTCCAAACTTTCTCTCTCAGAAATAAATGGGACTTTTTCACAAGCTTCCCTGCCTACATTTTTTAAGATTTTCTGAATTGTTCTCAAGTAAACCTAATAATTTTTTTAAGATTTATCCACCGAGCACCTATAAAAAAAAGCAGCTCACGTTTTTATGTGTTTAAAAAAAAAAATTGAATCACTAAACTGCTGACTATTAATAACAGTAAACTTCCTTTAAGTTGTATTGGGTATGATGCTCACGTTACAAGATAAATAATGTTATGGAACTAACCTAAGTAAATAGAAAGATTTAATGCAAAATGGCGTAAGGTCTCTCTTATATTTGTTTTTGTTTAAATATATTGGAGAAACATGTTTTTAAGTAAATGTCCATATAAAATAAATATAGCAGTGTATCTATATAACAGGTGGGGGTGAAACGTTCTTAGGCTGACACATAGATGGCGCTACTAGTATTAAATCCATATGATTTTTAGTTAGCCCTAACATTCAAAAGACACGAATTTTGCGTCGATATGTGACAATGGATGAAACATGGCTCCGTCATTTCACACCGGAGTCCAGTCGGCAGTCAGCCGAGTGGACTGCACGTGATGAACACTAAAAATGCTATAACTCACACTAATAGTGGACATCAGTCAAATTTATACACGTGTCTTTTGAAGGTTAGGGCTAAATGGAAAACATGGCATCCATCATTTAATACTCCAGTAGTCGCCGAGTGGATATGTGATGAAGCACTAAAAATGCTATAAGTAACTCACAACTATTATATATCTGTCAAATTTATTGTGTCTTTGAAGGTTAGGCTATATATATATATATGGATTTATATATATATATATATATCAGCCTATAACATATAACTGTTATATATATACCATTGTATATATATATATATATATATATATATATATATATATATATATATTTATATATATATATATATATACATATATATATATATATATATATATACATTATATATATATATATATATGTATATATGTATACCATTGTATGTATTGTTTTTTCCAAGTGCGAATGTGATATATTTATGCATTTGTTTAATTTAATATACTTTTTAATATTGTTTAACTCAAATTCCATATAAATAATTTGAATCAGTTTGATTTTTTTTTGTATAATATACAAATTTATTGATACCTGATCACAAAATATTACAGTGAGAAATTTCTGTCATAAGCTTAAATATAGAAGATGGTATGTTGTTTTCTATAAACGCAAGCTTTGAAAGAAATAAACGTTTCGATGTCTATATTAGCTAAAAAGCATGAAATAGTAAAATAGAAATAGATGATTAATAGATGATAGTTTAAAAATAAATTTCATTTCGGTAAAAGAAAATTGATTAATTTAAAAAAAAAAAAATTTTGTGTGAATTCAAATTCAAATATTAACTTTAAATGTGCTATATGAATTTTTAATTCAGAGTCAGAAGTGTAAAAAGTGAAAGACTGCTCAGTAAACAATATATTATATTCATCAAAATATGTCTTATATTAAAAAATAAACTGCTGATAGCTTTACTATCCATCAACTTCTATTTTATTTAAAAGAAATCTTTGAACTCGTTGAGAACGAAATTTTTTTTATTATCCTTCAAAATATAAAAAGAAATAAATTCTGAACTACTGGTATGTTTCGTTATTATTACTTCAACAAAAGAAAATTCCTGGAAAAAAAAAATGCTTTTTTTTCTTTCACAATTTGATTAAAACTTTTTCTACTTCAATGAAATTAAAAATAAAAAAAACTTACATGTACTTTAAATTCTTCTCGGCAATATCCTTCTAAAAAAATGTGAAATTTTTTTGTTCATATCTTTGAAAGAAAAATGAGCTTCCTTTTACAGCATTATAAAACAATTCATTTTTAGCATATTAATTAATACTTTTTATTTGCCACTCTTGTTAATATAAAACAAGTTTTTTTTATGTGTATAAGCTATAAAACTTACCGTATGTATGTGTTAGATGAATAATTAAAAAAATAAAATAAAAATCTGATTAATAGGTTAATAAATATAAATCAATATCTTTTGAAATTGATATATTGAATAATTATTGTATTTTTAACTCAGCTCTATATAAATGATAATGAATTAATTTTGATATTTTTAACATTAGGAGTTGAAAAACGACCTTATTAAATTTTAAATAATAACAAAACATCGGGTTTATAAATAATAATTCCTTAATTTAAAGTTAGAAATGTTTCAACTTATTTCATAAAATTATTTTTTGATTATCTTATCATTATATATTTATCATAATATATAAAAATAAATAAATAGCATGAAATATGAGGTATTTAAAAATATTAAAAAGTATTTTGTAAAGTAAGTAAAGATATACCAAATAGCAAAATGATATTATGAAAATGAATACAGAATTCACAAATAACAATAATTTTTTTTTTTATCAAAAAAGTTTTGTTTTATTCGAAAATTAATTTTAAAAATTCTTTACGTTTAATCGATCAGAATATAGTTCATTATTTTATTTAAAAAATTTTGATTATTTTATATTATAGATAAAGATTAGCTAATAACTATATAGTTACTAAATTTTTAAAGTACAATTTTAGATCACAAAAACCTTTGAATTTCCACAACTTGTGCAAGAAAATTGTACCTTTATTCATTTGAATTCCAAACAGCAATAAAAGCCACCTTTTCTTGATAAATGACTTTCGACTACAAGGTGAAAACCGATTTCAATTGACCAAACTCGGTATAACTTCTGGTGAACAAGGTTTAAATAAGAAAAGTCAAAGAACTCTTAAAAAGATCGATGGTTGGTTTTCTTGTTTTACCCGAATAACAAGAATACTTCTCAGTAAAATTACCATTCTTGAATAAAATGTGATTTGTTTTTCTTTAAATGTTATTTTCTCGTACAGAGCTTTAAAATGTTGTACATTTAAAAGGTTTCTTCACAAATATCTTCCGAAATAAATTGAAATTACTTGTTCCTAAATCTATTTGAATTTCTGTAATTGAATTTGTTATTTTATTGAAAAGAGTATTCGCTATAATTTATAGTTAAAATAACTTATTTCAGAATACGAAAGTTAGCTTTTCCATAAACTAATTGTTTGAAAAATGTTTCGTAATCGATTATTATTGTGCGGTATAAAACCATTTCATTTATTTTCTATGGTGTGTGGCACCATTGTACGAATAACTGAAAATTGGTATTATTTGTCTGTAGTAAAAATTATCCTCATTTATTTGAATGGATTAGTATAAGATAGAACTGAAAGTAATGCAGAAATTAGATATAGAATTTTGAAAGGAATAACAATATTTATTGTTACACATATTTAGTGAATACATTCGCCATCATTTATGACACTTAACCAACTTTCAGATAACTTTTTTGAATCCATCTCTAAAGAACGTTTTTGGTTTTGCAGCAAAATATATATTTATAAAATTTTCGATGTCTTGTATATTACTGAAATTTTTGCCATCAAGAAAATGCTGCAAAGACCTAAACAGATAATAAGTTTTCAGGCTTTATCTGGACTATAAGGCAGAAGAAACAGAAGTACTCCTCATGATTCATTCGATTTCTGTTGAATCAATTGTGCTGTATGAGGTCGGGATATAATTATATTGAAGAATCACACTCGTCTGTTGAGTAAATTAGTCATTTATTGAGTAAATCTCACTTAAAATTCTTTAATTATCGACGTTAGATGTCTGAAGTGATAGTTGGGTTATTCACAAGAGATTTAAAAAAAAACTCAAATAAACTTTTCATATCCCTCAAATTCCAAAGCAAAACTTTGTTTTGTGGCAATCCTAACTTTGTGGTGAGAATAGGTTTTTCTTTTGGTCATATTCATTGTCTTTTTCGAGAAATGTTTGCATAAAATATCCTCTTTTCATTCTCCAGTCACTATAAGCTTTAAAAAGAACATTGAACATATCTTGTAACTAATAATGTGCAAACATTTATTCGTTGCTAAAGATTTTGAGCTGTAAATTCATGTGGAACACAAAAGCAGCTCGAGAAATTTTCCTATTATATTTTAGGTTTACCACTATTGCTATTTGTGCACAATGAAGTACACTAGTTAGTTCTCTGCATGTTATACGGAGATCTAACTCTACGAGTGCTTTTAAATCATCATTAGCAATCAGCAAAGGCCAATCACTTTTGTGTTCATCTTCCAGATTAAAATTCCTTCCTGGGTAACTTCAATGTTGATCTTGACTTTCACTTATAGATACCGGATACAGGAAATAAATCCTTCGAGTTGCTTCTGCAGCATGCATAAACATGCAAATGCAAAATAGCATGATAGAGCAAGCATTCAGCTCATCATATTCCATCATCTCTGAAAAATAAAAATTAAAATGGGCATAGAATATTGGGTATGTTATCAAGATTAAAATAATTTTTAAAAGTGGGGCATCAAAATTGAATTCAGGTATTTATACCGACTTGAATTTAAATAAATTAAACCTCGCATTATTTTCTCTTTCACCTCAATGTAATTATCCTAACAACTATCTGATTATCCTGATCCCAATATAATTATTTAATATATAAATAAATATTGGACTCTGACTATATTATTTTAATTAATTAGAAATTTTCTATATAGTTTATTAAATTTATTTTCATGACTGCAATTATAGGTGAAAAGCTTTTTATAATTTTTATAACTAGATATAATCTGACAAAAACAAAAAATCTTTTGTGATTTAAAACAAATTGAAATTTCCTCGACCATTAATCTGATATTTTATTGAAATTAAGTCCCATAAGAAAATAATAATTAGACAACAGAAGTTTGAATAACAGCTATTAGTTGAAGACTACTCTAATCTTAATTAATTAGAAATTGTCTATGCGGTTTAACAAATTTATTTTCATGCTTACAAGTATACATAAAGTGTTTTTATAATTTTTTATAATATCTTGACAAAAACAGAAAATACTTTTTTGATTTAAAACAAATTAAAATTTCCTCGACAATTATTCTGATATTTTATCGAAATTAAGTCAAATAAGAAAATAATAATTAGACAACCGAAATTTGAATAAAAGCAATTAGTTGTATCCAGTGAATTACTAAATTTTCAATGAAACATAATAACAATTCTATAGGTGCACATGCTGATAGATTGACTATATAAACTTGTAAAAATATTTAACCCTTCAATGCAACTAAAAAAGGCCTCTTTTCTTACAATCAATAATGATTTTCTGCCTTTTCCCATTTAATAAACGACAGGGAAAATAAGCATCTTTGCAGCATGCACATATAAACAAAAAGGCATTGTTTATTCTCGAACCTCAGATATTTGATACTAAAAGTAAAGTTCATTGTTTGATGGCGAAGGAAGGATTAGATGAAAATTCAATTATCGTTCAAGGTCTTTTATGCGTTCCCAAAATAGGAAGCAAATGTCACGGTAGCATAAAGTATTGACCGGATACCCTTGTAGTCTTCCTTTATCTGTTTCGTCTTCTAAAAATAGCTATTGTCCTTTCTGGAGTATAGATTTTTTTTTTTTTTAACTTTTTTGCTAAATACTTTACAAAATAGGTCTTTATAAGTTAATAAAATAATCGTATTGGTAAAGTTTAAACTGAATTCTCACGTAAGTGAATAAACAAAAAATGGTGCATAAAAAGGCTAAAAAAAAATGCTTGTACGTGTTTATATTACTGATAAAATTTTAACACTGCATCACTAAAATGTAAATTATTTGTGAATTCCTTGTATTTTGTATACTACTGTGCCCAAAAAGTAAGACGAATTATTTTTTTCAAAAACTCTTTATTTATTCATCCAAATTTATTTCATCGCCTTCACAGTAATCCAACTCGAACACAATGCCCTTATGCCAATTTTTTTCCAATCTAAATGCATGCTAAAAAGTCATCGGCAAGGATGGCCTTCAAAAAGGGCGCTGCAATTCACGTTGAATCTCTTCAATCGATTCGAAACGGTGTCCCCGGAGTGGTCTTTGAGTTTAGGGAATAGCTGGAAGTAACACGATGCTAAATTAGGTGTATACGATGGTTGTGGAACGATATAATTAGGTTTCATTTTTGGCGAAAAGTCACGAAAAATCCATTGAGTGTCAGCTGGCGCATTCAGTTTTTTTTCGGTATCAATCAAGATTTGACGCGTTTGAGGCCCAAAACATTTTTAAAAATTTAATTCTGAAATTCCAAAATCATCATCAAGGTCTCTAATTATAAATCGACGGTTTGCAACCACTAAATATTTAATTTTTTTGACTTGAGTTTCGTCGGTTGAGGTTGGTGGTCGACCAGACTGCTCTTCGTCTTCAACGCGTTCTCTGCCTTCCTATTTTTATCACTTCTAAACATTTCTTTACTATATAGGAATGCGCACCGAATGCCTTCTGCAACATTCTGTACGTTTCTGCAAACAAATTTTAATTCAAGTTCTTTTCTCACTTAGTTCGGCCATTTCAAAAATCGGCGTAGTCACTTTTAGCGTCTCACAAAACCAAGCGTTACTCAAACATTAATGAATATTTTAACGTCAAATTTCGCACAGATGTCAAGGACAGTGCCAGCAACCTAAAAAGAGAAGAAAAAAAATTGAAATTCCATGAGCCTCGAATTATAAATTTAAAATTGGTCTTACTTTTTGGACACAGTAGTATATGATATTTATAAAATACAATTCTCTTGCAGTTTCTTAGACATTATCTATTAGAATAATTCATGCATGAATCGAACACGCCCTCAAATTAACTTTAATGGCTTTAGAAACTTTTATGGACCATTTCCTTTTTCTTTAAATAATCTAAGAAAGAATATAATAATATTTTCGGATAAATTATTCTCTCTTTTCACGTAGCAATATCATCACGTTTCAAGTTAATGGTTTAATAATGGGTTTCTATAACGATTTTTGATTACGTTCCAACATTTTTACATCTGTATTGTTAATCTCAGCTTAAATAAAAAACATTTTGTGACACCAGGAAAGTTTAATAACCATTGATGAAGCGCTACATATTAAAATCATTAACTGTGGAGAAATTTCAACTTTTCAAAAATTACTTTAAAATTGGAATTTTAAAGGAAAAATCAATAAATGCAATGCTAAGTTCTTTAGAAAATATTAATTAAAATGTTTCTATATGAATTCATTCCGATTTCGAATTTTTTAAATGAATATTAGTTTATCTAGTTTGACTCAAATTGTTAAACCCTAGCGTAACTTCTCGGTCTATATTAGACTTATAACTTCAAGAAGACAGCACTTTCAGGATCAGGGGAAAACTTTAATTTTTATTTACAATCACTATATATATATATATATATATACAAATACAGAACTCTGGATTATTATAATTTATTATTTACAAAAAGAAAATTAAAGATTTAAATTTGATTTACAAATGCACGATTAAATCACAAATGCAGTTCACTCCAAGATTCTCGAGTCTACAGACTAATTATCACACAGTGTGATGCGCGAAACCACAAGGGTTTAATTTGAAAAACAGACGGACATTCCGACCTATTCAGTCACTTCAAAATAAAAAGAAAAACAACACTTGTGGTTGACTCGTCGTTGAACTCTCCCTCTTCTTCATCAAAAACCTCCTTTTAAGTCAGCTTCCTACACTTTTCATTGGAGTAGATATTTCTCAATTCGTGGTCTATCACCCATCACGATGGAACAACTCATAGTGTCGTCCATATTCAATCCGTTATTATTTCAACCTGTGAAGGCCGCCCAGACATTCGCTAATTTTAAAGTCTCATTATACATGATACCGAATATCTGCTATCAGATTTGAGTAGCAAAGTTGTTCTCATTGGTACAAAACACTAATTGCATCTAATATAACTACGCATAATATTGCTTGACTACTGTACATTCTGAGTGATGGGTTATTATATACTTGTCAGATAACATATATATCTCTCTCCTTTCCTGGGAATGAAATGCCAAAACTCTTCAGTGAGAAAAATGCTACACTAGTCATAGAGATTGAAAATATGAATTTAATATTTTGAAATAAATTAATTAGCTAATATGCCAATAAATTATTTTCAAACTTAAAAGCAAAATGATTACAATATTAAATAAATTTTAAACTTTATCAACCCCTTTTTTTTTTAAATGAGTAGTATTAATCACTGACGTTTTAAAAAGTAAAATTATAAATAATTAAAAAACATTTTTTTTTTTTTTTCAGAAAAATACATTTTCTGGAAATTGTCGTTCAACAATGTTTCTAAATTAATTGTAATAAAATATATTAAAAGAAATAAACAACATTTATATACTTGAAATAAAACAATCTGAATTTACTATTAATGAAAAATATTGTATCCTAGTTGAATTTCTATAAATAACCAGAGAATTTTCTTTTTAAGCAAGATTCCAAAAAGGTTTATTACTTGCATCAGTTTCTGTTCTACAAGCACTGAAAATAGAGTTTTGAAAAATAAATGAATTTATTTATTTTGCTGTCGTATGTTGAATGTCATCAAAAAAAGCTTATTAGATTCTGAGGATGAGTATTCTTAAAAACTGTTTTATTTGATTCATAAATAAGAACATCGTGTCACAATACTGTTTTTATTCTTTATAAGTTGCTGAAGCCGAATACTCTAAAAACGTAACATTTTTCTATTCTATTTTTTTGGCCATCTTTATTAGCTTTTCATGACTAAAACTCATGAAAGTGGATATCTCTTTTTCTGCAGTTGATTTTGTAGTATCATTTTTCATTTTTGATATCTGTATCACGTTTCACTTTCAATTGCAGAAAATCCTATTTTTTTTAATATTTGGATCCTTATTTTGACAGAACCGAACAATTTTTGCATATTATATTTTTGTACCAAACTATTTTTGTATTTTGTTTATATCATTATCAACATAGGTACATAGGTTTTCAAATCTATATATTTTTTGGGAAACAATTATTTCTATGATTAACAATGAAAATGTGTTTTGCTTTAAATCTTTCATAGAAATCTATTTTTATTTCTAATACTTAACTTACAGTTAATTATTTTTAAAAACTTTGAATTATTGATTGTTAATCATCTAATTCATATATTTAATATAATTTTGAATTATACATAATATATAGAATAGATGGCCAAACTATCTGCGTATGCTACAGTTTGGTACAGCGGAGTTTTAACAGTGGCAAAACTTATTGAAAAATCGAAAAATTTGAAAAATTATAATGATGTCTTTGGGAGCTTTTATCAAAATCCTTAAAAACTCTACTCTACTCTACTGAATACAGCAGCACTGGAAAGTTATACTGCTTGGCACTAGTACAAGAATGGTGTAAGACAGCGTGGTCATGGGACAAGACTAATAATTTGAGTTTCTTGCTGTGGCGCTGTTTTGTCTTGCTATTATTGTTCATTATCAAGCGAAGGCGACACTTTGGCTGTTTGGCTCAGTTGATTTTAAACTGCTGAGCAAGACAAGCTTTTTACCCATGGGTATCCAATGGGTATTGTTTTCAGTAACGACCTGAAATGATGTCCGATCCGAAATAAAGTTATGCCAAAAAATAAACAACGGAAATTGGAAACAATGTTGACAACAATGGAAGACAATGTTAAAGCGCATGATCGTGAAAGGAAAAGAATAGCCCGTTCGAAGCCTGAAACTCGTGCCCTCTTGAAATGCCCTTCAACGGGAGCGTCGAGCTCTCAAGCGTCAACAGGCTATCAACCCTCACGATGACAATATTAAACACACGAAATGTTTTTGAAACTCCTTCTCTTTACTCTCTCCTGTTCTTGTCCTCTCAAGGATACTTATTAATTCGTCCTCTTCAGTTACTCCTTCCTGCTCCCATTGCTTCTTGAACAATACTCATTCCGATTTTTATAACTTGCATGAGAAACAGTAGCTCAAAGTCGAAGAACGTTTCTTTAAATCAAATTGGCCATAATTTTTAGCTTTCGACTAAAACTGGATGAAACTTTTTTAAAACTCAGCGATTATTCGTAAACGCATCATTTTCCAAATCTTGTAGCCAATTTCACTTTCATATCCTGAGCAAAATCCTGTTTGTCTGAGTTGAATGACTTTTGAAGAACGTCTCAATTTTTCATAAATACTAGAGCTTGGTCGGGATCGTCAATATGGTATCAAGGGATCCGTTATCAACGTTCCAACGACTTGTTTCAAATCGGTAGACTTCTTTTTGTAAACGATTCATTTCACTATCTATTAAATTGAGGAAACGTCTTTGCTTTCAAATCGGAGTATCAATGCGTTAATCCCAATCGTTTTTAAAATGCGGCTTTGTATCTAATGAACAAGCCTTTAATACCTAATCACAAAACGTTAATATCGATTTGGAATGGCTCGAAAAATTTCGAACAGAATCGTTTCCTGCAGGTTCAAATGCTTTCACTGACCTGAATCCTTCTCTTCGGAAGAGAACGATGAGTCTGATTTGAAACGATGATTATGACGACCCATTCGTAATCCCCTGCTCCAGCCGAGACGGTCATTAATAAACTCAATACCAACATTGATGCTGGATTGGCATTTGTACCTGGTGAAGACAAGATGGTTTTGTCAGTATTGTTTGATGATCTTGACTAGAGCTCTTTTAAGTCTACTGTGGTGATATGGCGTCGTTTTATACCAATTGTTCAAATACAAAAAATGCAAACACCAAAAATGCAGATACCCATGGGTAAACTGTACATCGACAAGATTACAATTTTTTAAATTTAAAACTGCAGTTAGATTTCGGCGTCGAGCGTCATTGTTTTAAAAATTTTATTTTCACTGTGTCCATGAATAAACTTCCAACATCGAAAAGCGACATATTTGCTTTTGATGTCAGAGGTTTACGGCTAATTAGAGGTTTAGAGGATTGTCGAGGTTTAGAGGCTAATGCAATTCGTGATTTTAAAAATCTTGATAACAAAACTTGTTCTGCTCAGACAACAACTGAGTATCAAAATTTTCCAAGCCTTTTTGTTTAATTGTGGAATAAATGCAGTACAAAAAAATGTAACCTGAGCCGACATTTCAAACAACTGCATAGTGATTTCAATAACAAGTATCCTATTGAACCACAATGGCGAAGGAATTTATCAATAAAAAAAATAAATCTTCAGTCGACCAACAATCATTGTTCCTGAAAAAAACAGACTATGGTAACTATGACGAAGGCTTCTTATGATCTTTCTTTATTGTTAGCCCCAAAAAAAAAACTTATTCTGACGGGGAGGAGATAATAAAAGTAGCCTTTTAATATTTCCCAAAATATCGAGGATATAAAAATCAAAAATGTGATTGATAAAATAGCTTTGTTTAGAAATACCGTCATACGTCGTATAGTATTGTGCCCAAAAAGTAAGAACAATTTTGAATTTAAACTTCCCGGGGCTTATGGAATTACAATTTTTTTTTCTTAGGTTGCTGGCACTGTTTTTGACATCTGCGGAAATTTCACGTCTAAATATTCATTAGTGTTTGAGTTACATTCTTGGCTTTGTGAGATGCTAAAACTGATTCCGGCGATTTTTGAAATGTCTGAATTAATTGAGCAAAGAACTTGCATTCAACTTTGTTTGCGGAAACGTATATAATGTTACAGACAGCATTCGGTGAGCATTCCTATATCGGAAAGAAACGTTTACAAGTGGTATACACAGTTTACAAGTGGTATAAACAGTTTACAAGTGGTATAAACAGTTGAAAAAGAAGGCAGAGAACACGTTGAAGACGAAGTGCGCTCTAGTCGGCCATCCAGCTCAACCGATGAAACTCACTTCCAAAAAATTAAAGATTTGGTGCTTACAAACCGTCGATTTACAATTAGATACCTTGATGATGATGAAGGTTAAGTCAATTCCATTTTGGTCCACAAACGCATCAAAACTCGATTGGTATCGAAAACACTGAATGTGCCAGCTCACATTGCATTGATTCTTCGTGATTGTTTCGCCAAAAAATGAAATCCATATCGTTCCACAACCACCGTATTTACAACGCGCAATTTCTGGCTATTTCTAAACTCAAAAGACCACTCTGTATTGAATCGACTGAATAGATACAACGTGCACTCTTTAAAGGCCATCCCCTGCCGATGATTTTTTAGCTTGCATTGAGGGTTAGAAAAAGTTGGCATAAGTGCATTGTGTCCGGAGGGGATTATTTGAAGGCGATAAAATAAATTTGAAAGAATCATTAAAGAGTTTTTGAAAAAATAAATAATTGAACTTACTTTTTGGGCACATTAGTATGACTAAATAAGTGTAAAATTGAATTTATATAGGTATGAAGGGAGTTCTCCAGAAACATAAGCCTTCCTAAAATCTTAATGTAGTGAAATTCATAAACGTCACAGCCTCCCAGTTTAATTAGCCTATGATGAAGAGCAACGTAATCCCCGAGTCCTCCGTGTAAGAAGCCGATCTGATTACGTTGTCTACTAACCGTTAAGAAGTTTTCCACTTTCGTAAATCTGGTGGTCTCATACCATGAGACCACGAGATTTACGAAAGTGGAGAATCTCAACAGATGCTTCCTGATTATAGTGTGTGGCTTTTCATTCATAAATGATGTGCCTGGTGGATGTCAACTGAAGCAGCCTTTTTGGTGTTAAACGGAATTGCGAAACTATGGTAAAAGTTATTGCATTATGTATAACAAATTCACGACGTCAAACACTGTAAAATGGCTATCTTCGAAGAAAGTTTTATCGTTGGAGGACTTAACTTTAAGGTGTAAATCAAATGCAATTTCGCTTTTTCTGTATTATATTATTTGAAACTATTGATAAATATTTATAATAAACTGCCCTAACTTAACCATACTGATGATTTTTACAGCTTTATGGATTATAGTGGTTTAAAGAACTTAAGAAAAAAATGGATATTTGTAAAGTTTTAGGGAAATAAAAAGTATCGCAGTGGTATTATAGTGATATGTAAAAAATGAATGGAATAAACAAAAATGTTTATAAGCTATATTTACTTTTTTCATTCTTAATAGATAAAATTCAAACTTTTGATGACATAAACTTACTTTTAAGGATTCGAAATTTGTTCGTTCACAATTATTACATTATTTTCTAAGTAAAGTATTTTAAATATTGTTGTATTATTTTCTATATATAATTTTCTGAAAGTAATTAATCATTATCATCATTGTCATTGGCTCAACAGCTCCATGGTGAGTTAAGGCCTTCAGCCTACTGGCAGATTGTTACTAATCCCCTTGGTGCCTACACCAGATCCAAAGGGCCCGGTCACAGGTGACGTCCATGGCTAAGGAATGGCTATGGCATATGTGCTATAGCTATGGCATACACTCAAGAGCCAAAACATTATGACCACCTGTCAATAACGAGTTGGCCCACCTTTGGCGCGCAACACAGCTTCAACCCGCCTTGGCATGGATTAATACCACCACTTAATACCAGTTAAATATCACTTCCACCTGATCACGTGCCTTCCACGTCATCCAGGCGAGTTCATTGCAAAATGTAGGGGTGGTCATAATGTTTTGGCTCTTGAGTGTATGTGTTATAGCTACAGCTATGACACACGACGTCCATGGCTATGACGCACATGCAGCTTGACTTCTAGCGAGGAACCACGAAGGCTGAAGACTGACTAAATCTCCAGACGACGCTCTACGATAATATTAGACCGCGACATAATAATTGGAAAAAACAAATTTTTATAACGTTCAAGATTTCTTCTTATTTTCCATCTATATAAAAAAAACTGAAATGAAATCGCTAAATACGTATGGAAAAAAGAAGCAAAATTTAAAAATTGTTTAACACTAAAACATATAAATTCAAAGTGAAACCATGCTTCATCCTATACACTGACAAGACCATTCCTTGTAATGTTCATGAGAAATGCTTAGTCTGCCTCGAAACTGTCAACCGAGAGGAATTACGCGCAATCCCGCGCTTCTGTTGAGAAAAGTTTAGTTTACAGTCTCACCTAACCCCGAGAGGAGATATAATCAATCATAACCCTTCGCATTAGGCATACAGATCCTCACCCGGAGAGGAAGCATATTTCGCGCACCCTGCGCTTAGACGATTATCAGGTTTTCGGCTTAAAAATGAAGCCCTTCCTCCAATATATAATTAGCCTATAAATAATATGTTAAATATTGTGTGTATCTAATTGTATGTGTATAGTGTTTGTGCTCATATAAATAAAGCTGCTGTGAGTTCTCAAACCTGTGCCTCAAGTATCTCACCCCAACCACACCCATTTACAATCTGATTGACCATACCCACACTACTACAAAAGCAGTTTATTGAAATAAATAAGTGAAAATTTACTAAATTTAATTTTCTCTTATCTGATTCGTTTCCCTACTTTTAAGCTAATTGAAGATCACCAGATTTGATGCTTACTGAATATCATTCCCAAAGAACTTTACTTTTGATTTTTCTCAGGATGTTTGGAAAATGTGGTGTCATCTCGAATGACTGTACCCATACTATTAGTTTGGCAAGAAAGTACGTTTTCTTTTTTTCGTGTTCTTAAATGGTGAAAACAGTAATTATTTTCTTTCCAACCCAATATGGGCGTCGTGGTATTGGCACTGGCAAACTGAGTATACTGAATTGGATTTAAAACGGAAGTAATACCCCAAAATTGGAATTTCTCCTCTTCTACACACCTTCCGGATGTTTTGAAACTCTAGTTGTTTATCCATTGGCCACCAAAATTGAATCATCGTAGTATTTATCATAATTGGATGCAAACTAAATATCTTTATAATAAATATAAATCCTTATTGGCGCATTGCTACCACCCTCTTAGAATATAAGATTTGTTTGTCCAAAATATTAATAATAAAATTGTTTAAATCTAAGAAAATATTTCAGTTTTTAAAATGTATGAATAAAAAATTAATTTAAGTAAGTTTTGCCATTAAAAATTCTCTTCAAAAAAAAAAAATTTTCAAAGTCATTTGTATTCCAAAAAATTGCTGGCTATTTGAATAAAATTTACATTAATCTATATCTATATATATATCTATATCTAGAATAAAATATATATCTAGTTATAGATAAAAAAAAAAAAAAGTAATATAAAAAAAAAAAAAAATGTTAAGTCAATTCCTTTTTTTTTTTTTTTTCTCACTATATTGCAGGAAGTCCTTTATAAATAATTTTCATTCATTTATGTAAGTTTCTCTGGCGCCCTCTATTGGTAGATACATGCAATTTAAATCTAAAAAAAACTAAAATTAATCAATTAAATTTAATTGATGAATTAATATTTGAAAATGTATTAACATCAAATGTCATCTACTACAAGTTAAAAAAAAATGTATTTCAACTTGAGTGAATGAATAAAAAGTGTTTTATGAACGATTGAAAATTTGAACAAGAAATATATAGGGAGAGTGTGAGCTAATAGAAGGAATTTAAAAAAAAAAAAGAACAGCAATCTCGAATTACAGCAAAATAATGAAAGCAAATATAATAAAAGCGAAAATAATAAAAATTAAAAATTGAACAATATATATTAAATGAATAATAAAAATATTTGATAATAAAATAAAAATAATTAATAATTAAATGAATAAATTAAAATCAGACGATTTTTATATTATTTCAATTTGTAGTTACAATATTTTAAAAATTTAATAATATATATTATATGAATAGTAAAAATATTTGATAATAAAATAATAATAATTAATAATTAAATGAATAAAAATAATTAATAATTGAATGAATAAAATAATTAACAATAATTAATTGATTTTAATAAGTTATGAGAAAAAAGAGATTATTAATTAATTATTAATTAATTAATGATGAGCAAATGAAAAGAGCAGCATGAATATATGAATATTTTTCCCTTATAAAACTAAAATTAATTAATTAAAGTTAATTAATGGATTAATATTTGAAAAAACTGTATTAACATCCAGTGTCATCCACTGCAAGTTCAAAAAAAATGTATTTGAACTTGAGTGGAGGAAAAAAATGTATTTTATTAACGATTGAAAATTTGAACAAGTTATATATCTGGCGGAGTTATATATCTGGCAAGTTATATATATAGGGAGAATGTGAGCTAATAGAAGGAATTTAATAATAACATTCTTTTTGAGATTCATAAAATTTTAACATTATTTGAAAGAGTAAGAAAAAATTAACAGCTAATTATAACTTATTTATTAGACAAATCTTTAAAATTTAAATAATCTCTAGCTTTAAGATATTTTCTTTTTTTCACTCTGATGTAATATTCGAAATTATACTCAGGTACTTAATGTAATTTAATTTATTTCATAATTATTCAAATCCCTCTTTTAAATATATCACAACTTACTTCATTAAATGTGAAATCATGAATTAAAAGTCCGGTCTAAAAATCATGATTAAAATATCGTGATTAAAAACTTATAACCGTTTCCAAACTAGAGATTTTAAAACTTAAATTAAATCGTAAGATTAAAATATTCTACGCAGAAATATTTTATACAAAGTATACTATTAAATTAGAATGGCTTAATTATGTAATTCAGAATGGCTTAATTCGGAGTATCTTTATGTAAAGGCGATAAAAACTAGGAAAGATTATACAGTGTCATTTTTCTAAGTTCTAGTAGAAAATTAACAAGTTAATTAGGATAATTAACGTAAAAACTCGCTGCATATTTTGATCCATATGATTTTCGAAAGACATTTTTATGGGTTTATTTTCTAATAACATGTGTGTAATTTGACATTTTCTATGACAGACTTTTTAAAATAAATCGCCTACTTTGTTGAAGAAAATCCCTTTTAACCATAATTTTTTTTAAATTACATCTTTTGTATGCAAAGGTGAACATTTTTGTTAAATTTCCATTAATTTTATTTTTAGTATGTATTAAAAACTATATATTACTAAATAAATTCCTGAATTAATCTATTTTTTTTTCTCAAATAACATGTGGAAAAGTTAAACGAATGGGCCAACAAATAGCTAATATTAAAAATTTGCCATAATTAGATAAATTATTAATAAAACTTTTTTTTTTAAATAATCCATGATGCTAGAATTACATTATTATTATAATGAACTAAAAATTTAGTATAAACTAGAAATATATATACACTCAAGAGCCAAAACATTATGACCACCCCTACATTTTGCAATGAACTCGCCTGGATGACGTGGAAGGCACGTGATCAGGTGGAAGTGCTATTTAACTGCTGCTGGAGAGTCTGAAGAATCCTTCTTTCACTTACTTCTGTGTGTGATTGGAAAGGCTGCGGATCTAAGCGACTTTGATAGACGGCAGATTGTAATGGCTCGGAACAAGTATTTCGAAACTGCACGACTCGTGGGTTGTTCGCGATCTACAGTTCTTAGTACTTATGCAAAGTGGATGAATGACGGTGAAACCAACAGTAGACGACATGGTGTTGGACGTCCACACGCTATCAAAGAAAAAAAGGTCGTCGGAGACTGTCTAGCATGGTGAAGCAAAACCGGAGCCAGACAGTGGCTCAGCTGACAGCCCAATACAATGCAGGGCCAAGTATAATAGTATCGGATCACACTGTTCAGCGGACACTGTTGGATATGGGGCTACGCAGCAAACGTCCGAATCGTGTGCCTTTGCTGACCAAACGTCATCGCCAACTGCGCCTGCGCTGGGCCCGGGAACATCGTGACTGGTCCATGGATCAGTGGGAGAGAGTTGCCTGGTCAGAAGAATCACGGTTTGTCATTCATCATGCCGATGGCCGTGTCAGGATACGCCGTCTTCCAGGCGAACAGTTGCTCCCTCAATGTAAAGTAGGTCATACACAGGCCGGTGGTGGCGGTATTATGCTTTGGGGGACGTTCTCTTGGGCGTCTCTGGGACCCGTGGTTGTGGTAGAGCAGACTATGAATGCTACAGGGTATCTGAACATCATTGCGGACCAGTTGCACCCTTACATGGCCTCTGTTTTTCCAACTGGAAATGGAATGTTCCTACAGGACAACGCCCCTTGTCACAAGGCTAAAATTGTGTTGGAGTGGTTCGAGGAACATGATGCTGGATTCCAGTTATTGTCCTGGCCCCCTAATTCACCGGATATCAATCCGATAGAACACATTTGGGATGTCCTGGGACGGTAGCTCAGAGTTCAAAGACCACTAATTCGCAATATCTCGGATTTGCGTGACCGTTGCTTAAATATCTGGTACAATCTGTCTCCGGCCATCTACCAAGGACTTGTGACATCCATGCCAAGGCTGGTTGAAGCTGTGTTGCGCGCCAAAGGTGGGCCAACTCGTTATTTACAGGTGGTCATAATGTTTTGGCTCATGATTGTATATATATATGGGAGGATGGATTTTTTTTTTTTTTTTTTTTTTTTTTTTTTGGATTCAATGAAGAAGATGCGAACCCCTCCAAACCAATATGGGAATCTGGGTTCGAAATAAATAGTATTTAAATTTTGTTGTTGAGGAATACACACATAGAAATAAAAAGAATATACTTCAAATAGTGATGAATATTTATTATAACGAAAATGATAATTGTCTTTTAAATATTCCGCTTCTAAGACATTAATGACAACAAATAAAATGAATACTTATTATAATGAAAAGGATTATTGCCTTTAAAGATTCTGCTTCTTAGATATTAATGGAAACAAATAGAAATGAATATTTATTATAAAGTGAATGATTATTGTCTTTTAAAGGTTTTGTTTCTAAGGCATTTATCTAGAACAACAAATAGGAATGAATATTTATTAAAACTAAAATGATTATTGTCTTTTAAATGTATTTGCTTTTAAAACATTTATCTAGACATCAAATAGGAAATAATAGTTATTATAACGAAAAGGATTATTGCCTTTAAAAGGTTCTGATTCTTAGACATTAATTAAAACAAATAGGAATGAATATTTATTATAACAAAAATGATTATTGTCTTTAAAGATTTTGCTTCTAAGACATTAATCTAGACTACAACAGATGAATGAATATTTCTTACGATGTTCAGAATATTTATTATAATGAAAATGATAATTGGTTTTTAAAGATTTTGCTTCTAAGAAAATAATTTAGATGACAGAAAAGCAACTTTTGCTTATGATCTTCAGAATATTTATTTATGCGTGTAAAATAAGTTACTTTAATAGAAACACATAAAAAAATCTCAACTTTTTGCATGCGTTAAACTCAAATAAAATTATATTAAATACATAATAAGTTCAGATTTTTATTATCTAGCTTAATAAAAACATACCAAAACGCGTTGTTCTATTATAGATTTCTCTTTTAAACAAAGATAGCAATAAAAGGTGGACAAAGTAAGCAATAAAAAAAGCAAATACCATTGCAAAAAAAACTCACTTTTGGGTATCTATTTGAAGACGAATAAATAAAGAAGAGAATTTATTTTTTGAGGAGAGAAATAGAGAAAGTACAAGCGTAGAAGATATATTAGAAATAAAATAAATAAAAGCGAAAACTTCGTAGAACACCGACATTTCTCTCACAGAAAGCGAGGGAAACTTTTAGTGAAAATAGACCTCATCAATTCTTTTTCTTCTTCTTTTTTTTCCTTTCCCGCGAAAAATGTTACGTACTAGAGGAAAAGAATCTTCCATCGAATTTTTTTGCAGTGTTCTTTTTTTTTGGTGTTGCCATTTCAAAATTGGAAGAATATGGTATCCCATACGAAGAACAAGAATAGAAGATGGAATATTGAAAAGAAAAAAAATAGTTTTCGAAAATTTTTTACTGCAGGCAAGAAAGGTGGAGTGCTTTACCGATCGACGTAAATGAAAAATTATATCATTTTTTTTTTTTTTTTTTTACTTATTTCTTTTTTAATTTTATATTTTCTTTCTTTTTATTTTTCAATTTAAAATTGAAGCATTTATATTTAAGAACTTTTTTTATAAGCAAATAAACAGATTTCAAATATTTTCGTTCTTCATATGTTCTCCGAAGTCTGTATTTCTTAGTCTTTTAAGTAACATCTTTAAGCAAAAAAAAAATGCTGAAATATTGCCAAAACAGTGCTTAAAATAATATTCAGAATCATTATTATTGTCAAACAATTTTATTTTATTTTCAAAGTATCCTCTTTTATTCACATAAAATAATCTCATTGTTTTACAATTAAACCTGTGTATACATCATGTTAATTTAAAGAGTTACCTCTAGGTCACAAGTCGGTTTAAAAAAGAGAAATTGGAAGCAATTTGTTGTTAATTACCTTATATTGCTTTAACTAAGTCAAAAATTGCAAGTATTATTATTTAATAATTAAAAAACTTTTTATAACATTGTATCGTCTCGACATATAACGGCTTAAAAAGAGGCCACTTTCAGGTTCATTGGAGCACTTATATTACAAACATTATATATATATTCAGAACTCGATTTACAAAAAATGATAATTAAAGATAATTTGATTCACAACAGCAGTTCACTGAAAGGACGGAAATATTCAGAGTTCTCAAGTCTGACGACGAATCTATTTCACCAGATCTGCGGCAGACCTTAATTATCACACGGCGTGATCACAATCACAAAAAATCACTTTGAAAACAGACGGAAATCCCGGCCTATTTAGTCACTTCCGAGAAAAAGCAAAGTCATCACTTATTGTCGACTCGTCGCAGAATTCCCTTTCTTGTTCTCTAAAAACTTCCCTTTAAAAAAATCCATCAAGACGGGATGGGGTCAGCTCCTTCACTTCTCATTGGAGTAGACACTTTCTCAGTTATGGTCTATCACCAATCACGATGTAACAACTTATGGTGTAGTCAATATTCCATCTGCAATTGTTTCGACTTAGGAAGATCTCGAGACATTCGCTAATTTTATGAATCTCATTATACATTATACCGAATATCTGCTTTGAGATTTGAGTGACAGGTTGTTCTCATCAGTACAAAATACTAATTGCATGTAATATAACTATCCACAACACTGCTCCTCAGCTGTCAAATATGAGTGATATGCTGTTATTATGTTAAAAATATACATTCCTCTCTCCTGAGAAGTGCTACTACTCTTTCTAGGGGAAAAATGCCACAACACAAATATCTGTGAATACATATTTAATTGAATAATCTGTAGAACATAGCTACATTTTCTATGAATTGGAAGATCGTATTTTTAATTTGGATTCAATCTTTTTTTTTTTTATATACTATAATGAAAAATTTAATGCATTACTGCTCGTTATCATTAAATCGTATAATCTAAAAAACGATAAAACCCTTGAATTAACAAAATAATACTTTCATATGCTTCATTTGTAACATCTTTTTTAATGCAAGTATATACTTATAAAGTTATGCTACACAGATCTGTAGTCACATTGTTGTGCTTACAAAGTGAAAGTTTTCGTTGGACTTGAAGAGGTTGGGAAGTGGTTAGCCTAAATTGGAATAATAGATCATAAAAAATGTTAAGGAACTTTTGTTGTAATAATCTCCCGGAAAATCAATGAGACTAAGACTATCTGGCTAAGACGGAAATTTGTACGGAACATGTCAATGCACTGTGAAAAAGTTGGTATTTCATACTTGGGATTTGAAAGTTGTGTAGAACTTGTAGAAGCCGACAGCATTAAAATGTTGTGAAGTGGTAAGCCTAAAGTGGAATAAAGAGATCATTAAAAATGTTAAGGAACTTTTGTTCAAATCTCCCAGAAAATCAATGAGAAGACTATCTGGCTAAGATGAAATTTTGTACCGGAACATGTCTAACAAAAAATAAATTTTGCTACACGTATTTAAAAAGTGTTTCACACCGGATGTGTAACAAAGATCTGATGTATAAATTCTTCCATCTGTTTTTTTTTCATCGTTTGATTGTTTTTCCAATATTGTTTTTATTTGAATTAAATTTCCGATCTTTATAATTAATGTGTGCATGAATTAAGTTAGCCATCAATATTCAAACACAAAATAATCTTTTTGCAACAAGCATTTAAGAAAGTCGAATGTGTTTCAAAGAACTTAGATATCAATCTAATATAAATGTTTACATATTAACACTAGTGGTTTTTTAAAAATCAAACATATGCATTATTTAGCTGAAAATATTTGAAAAACAAAAACATATTTCACGAAATGAGACCTTAATTCGTATACTAAATTTTAAATGTTATTTAAAATGTCGTGTAAAAATTCAATGTAGTGAAGATTTGTTTCCTCAATATTGCAATTATATTTTGTTGAATAATTCAATGTTACATTTTTTTAAATTTTCTAATAACGATACAAATGATGATAATTATATTAATTAAAACTCTTTGTTTTCATATACTGACAAAAAGACAAGTTCAGAGACACATAGAAATCAATTTACTATATTATTGAATTTATCTAGTTTTCATTATTTTTATCCTTGCGTTAGTAATTCTCTTCCACCCAAAAATTAATGATTTACACTGTTATAGAAAGTTATGATAAGATTGAAAAATGTAATAAAAACATTCTCCGCAACATATGTGTCAATAAATTTGAACAATATTTTTTCCATACAGCCAATCCATCTTTTCCAGGAGCTATTCATCTGTGGTATATTTTATTTTGTTCAAAGTAGTTCAAGAAAAAAAACTATCCAGGAAGAGCAAAATCTTTCTTTAAGATTTCCCGTTAAGACCGTTTTCTTTTCTTTTTTTTCAGTGCAAAGTATACAAACACAGATTGCATTTTTATAAAATTTCAGGCATTTGTTAGTCTTTTGTATTGGCCAACCAAGATTCCTGTTAGAGATAAGCCTTCGTAGTTGGAGCGCTTGCTACATAAAAAAGATTCAGGTTCGTTGGAACTTCGAATATAAATTCTAAGCGTGATTGAAAAAGTTTCTTGGCCTCTTAAAGCACTGTTGCAACAACGCAAAAAAAGGAAAGATGTTGGCAATCTGATGCTTTCTTGGATTACACCTAGAGGTTCTTTGAAATCGTGAGAAATGGTGTCCTTTATCTTGCTTGTAAAGAAAATATATATGTAGAAATAATGAGGTAGAAATTTCGTTCAGTTTAAAAAGAACTGGTGAATAAATTCTTTCCATAGTTGTTTTCCATCATTTGGGTTGCTTTTGCAATATTGTTTTACATTTGAATTATGTCTTCGGTGTTTATAATTAGCGTCTGTTTCAGTAAAATTAGCAATCCAATGTTCGAACATAAAACAATTTTTTGCAAGAAGTATTTTAAAAAACATTTCTCACTGAATGTGTTTCAAAGAACTGAGATATTCAATCTAATATAAATGTTTACATATTAACAATAGTGATTTTTTTAAAAATAAAAAATGTACATTTGATTTTAATGGAAAATATTTCAAAAAGAAAAACATATTTCTGAAAATGAGAACTTAATTTATATATTAAATTTTAATATTTCGTTAAAATAACATGTAAAAATGTTATATAGTGTGGCTGCTTCGCACCAACATAAATCGACGTACTTTATAGTGTAAATTTGTTTGTTCCAATATGGCAATTATTATGTTTTGTTAACTATTTCATTGTTAATTTTTTTAATTTTCTAATAAAATAAATGATGACTATTTTAAACTCGTTGTTTTCATAGACGGACAAAAAGGGAAATTCAGAGACACATATAAATCCATTTACTATATTATTGAATTTATCTAGTTTTCATTATTTTCATCCTTGCGTTTGTAATTCTCTTCCATCAAAAATTGATGATTTACACTGTTATAGAAAGTGATAAGATGTGAAAAAATGTATTAAACATTTTCCGCAACATATGTGACCAATAAATTTGAACAATATTTTTTTTTCCATACAGCCAATCCATCTTTTCCAGAAACTATTCATCTGTGGTATATTTTATTTTGTTCAAAACAATTCTAAAAAAAAAACCATCCAGGAAGAGCAAAATTTTCTTTAAGATTTTCCGTTAAGACCGTTTTTCTTTTTTGTAGTGGAAAGTATACAAACACAGATTGCGTTTTATAAGTAAATCTCGGGCATTTGTTAGTCTTTTGTATTGGCCAACCAAGATTCCTGTCAGAGATAAGCCTTCGCAGTTGGAGCCTTGCTACATAAAAAAGATTCAGGTTCTTTGGAACTTCGAATATAAATTCTAAGCGTGATTGAAAAAGTTTCTTGGCCTCTTAAAGCACTGTTGCAATAACACAAAAAGGAAAGATGTAGGCAATCTGGTGCTTTCTTGGATTATACCTAGGAGGTTCTTTGAAATCCTGAGAAATAAAGTGTCCTTTTTATCTTTTCAATTTCTTCTAAAGGGAATATATATGCAGAAAATAATGAGTTAGAATTTCGTTCAGTTTGAAATTTTGTCTGAGGTTTAAATGAGCACAACTATCAGCAACAAAATATTTTTATAACACTAAATAATTAAGATAACAGAACACAATAAGTAATTAAGGTAACAGAACACAATAAGTAATTAAGGTAACGGAAAATATGTAATTAAGGTAACAGAACATAATACGTAATTAAGATAACAGAACACAATAAGTAATTAAGGTAACAGAACATAATACGTAATTAAAGATAACAGAACACAATAAGTAATTAAGGTAACAGAAAATAAATAATTAAGATAACAAACATAATAAGTAATTAATGTAACAGAACACAATAAGTCATTAAGGTAACAGAAAATAAATAATTAAGGTAACAGAACATAATAATTAATTTAGATAACAGAACACAATAAGTAATTAAGGTAACAGAAAATAAATAATTAAGGTAACAGAACATAATCAATAATTAATGTAACACAACACGATAACTGATTAAGGTAACAGAAAATAAATAATTAAGATAACAGAACACAATAAGTAATTAAGGTAACAGAAAATAAATAATTAAGATAACAAACATAATAAGTAATTAATGTAACAGAACACAATAAGTCATTAAGGTAACAGAAAATAAATAATTAAGGTAACAGAACATAATAATTAATTTAGATAACAGAACACAATAAGTAATTAAGGTAACAGAAAATAAATAATTAAGGTAACAGAACATAATCAATAATTAATGTAACAAACACGATAACTGATTAAGGTAATAGAAAATAAATAATTAAGATAACAGAACACAATAAGTAATTAAGGTAACAGAAAATAAATAATTAAGATAACAAACATAATAAGTAATTAATGTAACAGAACACAATAAGTCATTAAGGTAACAGAAAAATAAATAATTAAGGTAACAGAACATAATAATTAATTTAGATAACAGAACACAATAAGTAATTAAGGTAACAGAAAATAAATAATTAAAAGGTAACAGAACATAATAAATAATTAATGTAACACAAACACGATAACTGATTAAGGTAACAGAAAATAAATAATTAAGATAACAGAACACAATAAGTAATTAAGGTAACAGAAAATAAATAATTAAGATAAGTAATTAATGTAACAGAACACAATAAGAGTCACAATTTTAAAATAATGTTTTAGGAAAATGTTTTTATGATGGTATTAAACTAGTTTACAAAGCATTGCAAATAAGAAATTAAAAATATATTCAGAAATATATTTTGTTGGCAAAAATTGATAAAGTTGCGTTTTTGACTTTATGTAAAAATACTACTAATTAAAAAAAAAAAAGAAAGTATGTTAAAACGTATCACATTTACTTGCATAAAAGTAGACATGTATCCATTACGCAGGCATTGAATTTAAAGGTTTATAATATACTAAAGAAGGGGTGGCCAATCCGCGATCCGCGTGAATATTTTTCCACCCTGTGAGATTTATTCACACTTTTACAAAATATATTTATTTTATAATGGCCAAAAGTAGTGAAAAATACATTATGTGTACATCAATATATTCAAAAATGAACTGTCGAAATTATGAGAAAAAATGAACTTAATTTTAAAGTGATATTCTTGCGCATATATGACAGATATTACCCGTTTTATTTATGAGTTTACAATTGTGAGTTCGCAAAATAATTGCAATTATATTCTGCGAACTCCATGAAGCGCTCATTCGACCATCTGATATAATACGCAGGTTCTATGTTTCCACTTTAAGTGACCTCAGTGACGCAGTGACCATCCTAGATATGCATGGTTAATTGTTGATAGCAAGAACAAACCAGCTCTTAGTTCAAGTTGTTAGCGCTTTTGGTTCAACTTATATCTGCGAATCGGTTTTTTTTTCTTTTTCAAAAATGAAATTGACCCAACACAAAAACACTCTCAAACATAACGGACACTAACTGCAACACCCATTACGATGTGCAAATCCCCAAATTGAGATCGATTTGCGAAAGCTAAGTGAAAGAGTGGAGAAAGAAATATCGCACTAGTAAAATATATATTTTTGAATAATTTTCATTTTTTTTATTTCGTTTATACTTATATATTTTTTATATTTCATTTCTAGTGTTATATGTTTCTTTACAATGTGCATTTAGTATCATTATTATTATATTATCTATGTTTACATGTAAGAATAATAGTAAACACAAAAATAGTAACATGTTTTAATCTTTCACTCCAAGAAATGTCTATAGTGGATCTAAAATCTAATATGGGGATAAATAATTTTATAAGAGGCCGGCGAAGTTGGGATACATTTCCAAAATGGCATCAGATGATTCAGGTTGGCCACCCGTGTTCTAAAGTATAGCTGAGTTACAGCTAATCGCTTCATTAGCAAAAACAAAGTAATGTTTTTAACAAAAGGCCAATCATTCATCTCTTAATAATGAATATATTTAAAATCATTTGGTTCAATGATTATGTAACATCATTAAAAAGACAATGTAAAATTTCATTACATTCTGAAAAGTATTATAGTAACACCTATGTCTACTATCGTACGGTGGTGTTGCAAAATACAGTTATGGAAAAATTCAATTTAAAGTTTTAAATGTATTTAGTTAGTATCTTAATATTTGATGGCTTAATAGCTATATCTTGATGCCTGATATAGTTGTTTAACCAACAATACTATCTTAATATTATCCGTCTTCGACTAGAAACAAATTCAAAACTTATTTCGAAAGCTAATGGTCTTATCTTTTAAAATGCAGCAATAAAAATTTCAATTTTTTTCATGAAATTGTGATCAGAACATGCTTACTAAACTCAGGCTTTTTTTAAGTGAAGTTTTTACTCAAAATATTTCATAAATTGTGAGGTGTTTTTCTTTTGTCATTAAAAATTTTTAAAGGAATATCCAGGATGAAAAAAATTAATTTAACTTAAACGATATCAAATTAGATTCAAAGATATATTCTTAGGACAAAAACATAAATAATCAAAATTCAAAAAATAAGTAGAAGTTAATTTTCATTATTTGTGATTTAAAATATTTATCAAAAATTAAAAATTACAGTTGTAGAAACAATATAATACAATTTAAAGGAATATCCAGGATGAAAAATTAATTTAACTTAAACGATATCAAATTAGATTCAAAGATATATTCTTGGGACAAAAACATAAATAATCAAAATTCAAAAATTATTTGTGAGATTTAAAAATATTTATCAAAAATTAAAAATTACAGTTGACAGAAACAATATAATACAATTTAAAGGAATATCCAGAATGAAAAATTAATTTAACTTAAACGATATCAAATTAGATTCAAAGATATATTCTTAGGACAAAACATAAATAATCAAAATTCAAAAATAAGTAGAAGTTAATTTTCATTATTTGTGAGATTTAAAATATTTATCAAAAATTAAAAATTACAGTTGTAGAAACAATATAATACAAATTTAAAGGAATATCCAGGATGAAAAAAATTAATTTAACTTAAACGATATCAAATTAGATTCAAAGATATATTCTTAGGACAAAAAACATAAATAATCAAAATTCAAAAATAAGTAGAAATTAATTTTCATTATTTGTGAGATTTAAAATATTTATCAAAATTAAAAATTACAGTTGTAGAAACAATATAATACAATTTAAAGGAATATCCAGGATGAAAAAATTAATTTAACTTAAACGATATCAAATTAGATTCAAAGATATATTCTTAGGACAAAAACATAAATAATCAAAATACAAAAATAAGTAGAAGTTAATTTTCATTATTTGTGAGATTTAAAATATTTATCAAAAAATTAAAAATTACAGTTGTAGAAACAATATAATACAATTTAAAGGAATATCCAGGATGAAAAAAAAATTAATTTAACTTAAAACGATTTCAAATTAGATTCAAAGATATATTCTTAGGGCAAAAAACATAAATAATCAAAAATTCAAAAATAAGTAGAAGTTAATTTTCATTATTTGTGAGATTTAAAATATTTATCAAAAAATTAAAAATTACAGTTTGTAGAAACAATATAATACAATTTAAAGGAATATCCAGGATGAAAAAAATTAATTTAACTTAAACGATATCAAATTAGATTCAAAGATATATTCTTAAGACAAAAACATAAATAATCAAAATTCAAAAATAAGTAGAAGTTAATTTTCATTATTTGTGAGATTTAAAATATTTATCAAAAAAATTAAAAATTACAGTTGTAGAAACAATATAATACAATTTAAAGGAAAATCCAGGATGAAAAAAATTAATTTAACTTAAACGATATCAAATTAGATTCAAAGATATATTCTTAGGACAAAAACATAAATAATCAAAATTCAAAAATAAGTAGAAGTTAATTTCATTATTTGTGAGATTTAAAATATTTATCAAAAAATTAAAAATTACAGTTGTAGAAACAATATAATACAATTTAAAGGAATATCCAGGATGAACAATTAATTTAACTTAAACGATATCAAATTAGATTCAAAGATATATTCTTAGGACAAAAACATAAATAATCAAAATTCAAAAAGCAAGTAAAATTAATTTTCATTATTTGTGAGATTTAAAAATATTTATCAAAAAATTAAAAATTACAATTGTAGAAATAATATAATACAATTTAAAGGAATATCCAGGATGAAAAATTAATTTAACTTAAACGATATCAAATTAGATTCAAAGATATATTCTTAGGACAAAAACATAAATAATCAAAATTCAAAAATAAGTAGAAGTTAATTTTCATTACTTGTGAGATTTAAAATATTTATCAAAAATTAAAAATTACAGTTGTAGAAAAACAATATAATACAATTTAAAGGAATATCCAGGATGAAAAAATTAATTTAACTTAAACAATATCAAATTAGATTCAAAGATATATTCTTAGGGCAAAAACATAAATAATCAAAATTCAAAAATAAGTAGAAGTTAATTTTCATTATTTGTGAGATTTAAAATATTTATCAAAAAAATTAAAATTACAGTTGTAGAAACAATATAATACAATTTAAAGGAATATCCAGGATGAAAAATTAATTTAAATTAAACGATATCAAATTAGATTCAAAGATATATTCTTAGGACAAAAACATAAATAATCAAAATTCAAAAATAAGTAGCTTAATTTTCATTATTTGTGAGATTTAAAATATTTATCAAAAATTAAAAATTACAGTTGTAGAAACAATATAATACAATTTAAAAAGGAATATCCAGGATGAAAAAATTAATTTAACTTAAACGATATCAAATTAGATTCAAAAGATATATTCTTAGGACAAAAACATAAATAATCAAAATTCAAAAATAAGTAGAAGTTAATTTTCATTATTTGTGAGATTTAAAATATTTATCAAAAAAATTAAAAATTACAGTTGTAGAAACAATATAATACAATTTAAAGGAATATCCAGGATGAAAAAATTAATTTAACTTAAACGATATCAAATTAGATTCAAAGATATATTCTTAGGACAAAAACATAAATAATCAAAATTCAAAAATAAGTAGAAGTTAATTTTCATTTTTGTGAGATTTAAAATATTTATCAAAAAATTAAAAATTACAGTTTGTAGAAACAATATAATGTTATATGCGCAATGCATTATGTGTAAAGTATTCATTCGCAACACAAACCTAAAGATGAAGTATTATATTCTAGCCTAATTTGAACTATTAGTGTCGAAAAGAAAAACTACAAATGTATTTCAAATTATTTCTTTCAAGTCCTGCACAACTTTCAAATCCCAAGAATGAAATCTCAGCTTTTTCACAATGCATAGACATGTTCCGTAAAAAATTCCATCTTAGCTAAATAGTCTTCTCACTGATTTTCCGGGAGATTTGAACAAAAGTTCCTTCAAATTTTTTATGATCTCTTAATACTTAACCAACTATGGACACTTTTAAATTTCACAGTAAATCACAGCACCTTTTTTAATAATTTTCCACAAATTACTATTTATTTATCAAAAATAAACATAGTTCTAAATATTTATTTATCAAAAATTAGATATATATTTCCCCAACTATAAATATATATTTCCCCAACTATAGATATATATTTTCCCAACTATAGACATTTTAATCTTCACAGTAAATCACAGCACTTTAATACTTTTCTTCATAAATATAATATTTATTTATCAAACATTCCTGCGATAAAACTCAGTTTATCAATGGATAACAGAAAAAAAAAAAAACATTTACTGACTGTAAAATTATCAAAATTCAAAAAAAAAAATATAATTAGCTTTATAATACAATATTTTAATATTTTAATAAACGCATTTTAAAAATACTTTGTATATTAAAAATGTTATTCAAGCATCATTTTCTGTATACCTTGTTTTGCATCATAAAAATAAACATTATATACATGGTTGCTTTATACTCTTGAAAATATCTTCAGATTACATTCTTTTGTAATTGTTATTTGAATAATCTGCTTTGTCACCACCATTTAAGATATTTTACTAGATCATCCTTTTGATATTTTTCACGGATATTGCTTTGGTGGGCAATTTCTTGCTAATTTTAGTAACACTGTCACTCCCACCTTAAGATTATTTTGTTGTTGATAACACTGTTTTCAAATCCATCGAAAATTAAAATCTTTTCTTTATTTCATAATGAGTATTCCAAAAATATTCAATCAATGTTCTATTTTTAATCACAAAGTTTTAAGCGAAAATATCATCAGTTACCTTTTATAATAACAATCTTTGTTTGTTCTCTATAAAATCGTTTTACTAATTTTCTGTTCAAGAAATTTCCTTGAGAAAAACATGGATAATAAGGCATATTTTGAAATATTTTAATGTTGAAATCGTTCTCAAAATAAAAATATATAAGTTTTAATGATGATTTCTTTTAAATGAGAAACAAATTGTCTTAAAACCTAAAATAATTAGAAACAATATTAAAAATTTTGCATAAGTATTTTAATGTGCTGAAATCTTTCAAAATAAAAAATACATATTTTAATAATGATTTCTTTTAAATGAGAAACAAATTATCTTAAAAACCTCAAATAATTTGAAAATATTATAAAATTTTGTATAAAAGCATTTTTATATCATTATCCGTTTCAATACATTTTAGATATCCTAAACATGAATTTAAAACTACAGAAACAAATCTCCATTTTATTCAAAATATGAATTGATTATTGTGGGAGTTTTATATCAATTATTTAAATGATTTTAAATAATTTGAGATATCTTGAAATTTTACAATCACATTTTTCGTAATTAGATGTCATGTAAGTAATATGAATACATAATGGTGAATAATAAAATAGTTTCAAGCTAAATTAATTTAAAAATAAAATTTAAGGATATAATTTAATGAAAAATATTTACATTTAAATTAATCATTAGATATTTGACAAAATATGCATTTTCGAAATCACAACTAAATAAATTTTAGCACTGAATCCTTCCTATTTAATAATGAATAAAAAATAAAGTTGTTTTGAGTAAGAAAAAGAAATCCAATTTATCTCTAATGGAAACTAGTAATCAACTGAAACAAATCGCGGACTGTAATACAAAATCCATGCTCATTTAAATTTGTTTCCAAGTTTATGTTTTGTTAGTTTGTCTAGAATAATTGAATGTTTCCAAATGCTGCAAGGAGATTACTTGTTAGTATTTCTTATTAAATTACTAAATTAAACTTGTTCTATATAAAAAAAATTCTACATAGAAGCTAGTAATGTTCTTCAGTAGCTGAAAATAAAAATCAGTTAACTATATTTCTGGTAAACGATAAAATAAAAAAAATAATCTGATATGTTCGATAAAATAGCGAGATTGGTAATTGGTTACCTTAGTTAAATGTCCTAAATGTCTGGAAAATTGTATGGTGCAATTTGTACATCTGTTTAACTGCTGTAATTAAAGATTAATAAAAATAGATTAACAAATTGTGACTTGTCATAAAAAGAATTAGTGGTGATCAAATAGTCTTAAATCGAAATTTTTTTTTCAAAAATTAATTAATTTTAAAAAGTACCATTTATGTTGCAAGGATATTATTTTGTTACTATGTCTTATTAAATTACTAAATTAAACTCTTTGTTATATAAAAGAAATTTGCTTTACATAGAACACTTCCTCTTACATAGAAGCCTGTAATGTATTCTTTAGAAGACATAAAAAACAAAAAAGCCTTTGTTAACTATAT
>BPLR01004413.1:0-33757 GCA_021605095.1 Caerostris extrusa | reverse complement strand
TACGTATTGCTGAGTAAACAGTGGCGTCCCTAAGGCGCCTGATTCCATTCTCTGCTTTGCGACAGTTTACAATCCGCTTCCACACATCTCAACTTTTGCCTATCCCTGGTTCTAGTTCCAAAAGATTTAGAGTTGAATATCCTAAAGGTTTAGAGTTGAATATCCTAAAGGTTTAGAGTTGAATATCTCTGGCAAGAAAATTGGAACATAAGTACCAAGGCCTCTTCATCAAATTCTTCCAAAATAAATCGCAAACGAATACGTGGAGATTTCTTTATTTAAACTCAGGTTCTGACATTACATGGAGCTTTGTATTCCATACCAGAAAAGATTTTTGATAAGTCTTCTTCATGTCCCTGTGGTGATCTAGGAGGAGACAAGAGAACACTTTTTTTATAATTGTAAGCTTTGGAAAACAGAAAGAATCAAAGGCGGATCTGAAAAATTTCATAAATCTTTCAATAAGACAGCTAGTACAAAAATAAACATTCTAACATCACAATTAAAGATATGATGACAAAAAGATTCTTGATGTCTATTGAATATATCTGATTTTGATATCTTATGTATATATGTGATTGAACAACTAAGTTAAATTATTATTGTTGTTATTCCGATTTTATGATAACAGGCTATATTATTTATTATTATTTTATTATTATATTTTGATTCATCTACAAGTTGTATGGATTGTATAAATGTATTATTGTTATATATTGTTGTACATAGATTTGAAAGAATAATTTAAATTATTGTAAAGTCTTAGGACTTCAAGGAGAAATTCCTCTTACTTAAGTGTTTTTTCTTTTAAAATTGTTTCAATTCTTATTGTTTATATCTTGTTAGCGGTAAAGATATACACAATCTTTGAAAATTGTTTATTTTTTCCAAAGATAAGGATTATTGACTTTTTTTCTCTTTCTTACTTGTTTCTAACTTATAAATTATTAATTAATAACTACTAACAAAAAAAAGGAATGTCGGTTGAGCGAAATCTTCCAGTCACTACTACAGATTGTCCTATTTTGGTTTACTTATAATTAGATGTTTTTCAAAAAATTATTTCTTAGGCTTATTTTCACTCCCATTAGAGCTTTCATTTTAGTTCCTCAGTAAGTACAGTTCGGGATTACTGTCGTAACCCTGGTCTGACGTGCCGTGGTCCCTAGGGCGGGACGGTAAACAGTAAAAAGACTATCCTAAATGTCAAGGAGAAGGGTCCATTCAGCAAACGAGGCCTTATAGAATAATAATAATAAAAATAACCTATAGAATTCAAAATCCACAATTCATTCTCTGTTCCAGCGCCAAACATATTTCTAAGAGCCCCACCATGCTTAAAGCACTAAAATCCTACCTGATTCAAAGAACTTACCAAATTGAGAGAAAACACACATGAAATAAGGAACATGTCTCATTTTAAATAATACAAAGTTACAGTTTAATTAGATAAAGATTCATTTGCAGCATTTAGATTACAACAACTCGAGCAAATCTGAGCTGTTACCTAAAAGTAATAGTAGCGCTATAAAAAGATTAGTATATACATAGAATAAATAACATATAACAAAATCAATACATCTTAACCTGAAATGTAATTATGAAATATTGCTTAATAATAATTAAGCACTATTTTTTCCAACGACAATTTACTCGAATGAATGGAAAGCTGATATCAAGAATTTACCTTACAAAAATGCAGTTTATTGAATTATTTTTTGTAAAAATATTTATTTACTCTTTTTACCTAAAAAGTGATTTTGATGAAGTTATTGCTATTAAAAATTTTATATTATGCATGAAATAAAAATAATACAAAAGTTAATAAAAGTTAATAATCTAACATTTCACCCAATTTTAATTTTTTTAATTATTTGCAAGTTAGACATAAAAAAAATTAATAAATTATAATAATTGAGGAAATGTTAATACTTGCTTGTTTTACTTACAACTACTAGTTGGTTCTTTAATATTTTAGCATTTTCGAATGGAATAGAATTGAATTTCCACACATTTTATATCCTTTTAAAAGAAAAAAATAAAATGATTAAAAGTTGGATTGAGAACTTATAAAAGATTTCACCGAAATCGGTAAAACATCAGAAATAGTATAATTTTACTTTTAGTTTAAAATTCATCTCTCAATCTTTTCCTCTTTAAAAATCTAATCTTGTAGCTGGGAGTCCAGAGTACATAATCCAACATATACTCTTACTTTATTTTCATGGTAAGGGAAAATGAACACGATTTTTGAACGATATATTTTTAAATAATATAAGTTGCAATTTTTTTTACTTCGTATGTATATAAAAATTAGTAATATTTGCCCCGGTTTTTTTAAAACAATTTAAAAATCGGAGTTATTTGAAACCTAACAGATATTGATATCATTATTTTAAAAAAATTGTGCCCAAATTTAATTTATTATTATTGTAATTTCAATTTCTTATTACTCATTTATAAATTAAAATTTTTTTCAATAAGATTGCGATAACAGATTTCCAGGCTTCTAGGCTGATCCATTCAGGCTTTTTTTCCCTGATTAATTGAAAGCAGGTTTCCAAATATTTTATAAGCCGAACCGGAACAAATAAAAAATGTACCTATTACAGAAGTAAGGTTAACATAGTGCAGCATACAGTTACAATACTAAAATAAGTACATAGATAATTCAATAGGTGTTACTTATAAAATACGGCGAGAAATCTGCCTCCTCAATATCTGATGGAAGTTGAAGATCAAGCGTGTCTGACTCAATTCTGATGATCTATAACAGGGGTCTCCAAACTTTCCAGCCTTAGGGCCATACTGTTTACTCCAGTAAGTACCAAGGGCCAAACCCGTTTTAATTTTTCTGCCATTATCTATAATTTCTAGACCAGACGCGCTCTGAGCGAGCATATACTTGCTAACTACAAACTATAGTCAGTGAAAAATCACAATTACATAAATCTCAATAGTATTTTTTTACAAGTGGATACCCCGTGGTTTCATTCGCGCTAATTTAGCTTTTCCGTTCCTCAGGGATTTTCTGGATAAAAATCATATGTTCGATTCAGGATATATACATTCCAAACATCGATATACAGACATATGCGATACTCTCTACCCCAACATAACTACCGAGGGTAACCGCGGGATGTTCACTAGTTTATAATGTTAGTGGGATTCATTTCAATTACTTGTTAGTTGTTATGCTTAAGTTAAATTTTCCGCGTATTATGCTTGTCATTAAGCTTTACCTAGCAAGTCAATAAAACCGAGGAATTGACATTCTGTGTTTTTTTATCCAACTTATTACAGCAACACTAAGCTATTCGCTGTCGCGGGCGGGATTGATGACAATGGCGGTCCGTAGTTTGGAGACCCCTGATCTATAACATTCCCTTTCAATTTGTTCTAATTATTCCTTTCAATTAAATATAAATTAAACCTATTATTGATCTGAATGGCAATATATTTTCACCAATAAAGTAAAAAGTAGCCTAAGAATTTTTAAGTATGGAATAATTATTTCCCCTCCGCAATTCTGACGAGGAACAATACGATTATCAGACAAAAAAAAAAAAAGTTTTTGCTGTAAAAAATAATACTGTTGTGAGATATATTTCGATTAATATTTTTTACAGGCTTGCGGCTATTGTGTCTTGCCAAATGGATTTTAAGCACTATCCTGTTGATATTCAAGTCTGCCCATTTAATTTAAGAAGTTGTAAGTATTTTCCAGTCTTTAGGCATAAAATCTTATATAAAATTTCATACAAAAACTTTTTAATACATTTAAAATGACAAATTAAGAGATCAAAAGCAGAATAACAACATTTTTTTTTTTTGTTGAACATCTATGAGACTTGTGTTCTACCTATATATATATATATATATATATATACCACAGCCTACTAATGGTTAATGAAGAGAGCATATTGCCTTCTGGGAAGATTATTTTAGGAGTTACACCCCCACATTTGCATATTCCGTAAACTCCCACCAAGCAGCCTGACTACCGATACAAGACGTTTTGCACACGTTGTAATAATGGCCAGCAGGTTCTCGTTTGTGTTTCTTTCTGGTTCGAACCTGAGCCTTCCGGTACTCAGGCTGTGCGCGTTACGGCAGGACTACGAATCGGACGATTACTATAGCATTTACAGGAATCATTTTCCATGTAAGTCCGCCGAGGTGCAACACCATGAACACACCAAAAGAATAAGAAGAATCAAAGCCAGTATTATTACCAAGAAGTGTTGCTGATGGTACCACAGGTTTCTTGTTCGAGTCCTTGTGGTGTCATGGATGTTTGTAGAGGTTCCGTATCCCCTTTAAATCGTAATTTCCGCTTTAATATGACTGCAGAACGTATGGCTGACAACCCTACCCCGTAAAAGAAAGACATCTCCTTTCTCGAAATGTGCCAATAGGCTTGGCTCACCATGGGGCTGTTGCTCCAATGAAGAGGAAGTTATCACTCATGTAGAATAAAACACGATCAAGTCAATGAACTGAAAGCTCTCCCTCTTGAGGAACACAAAAAGTCTATGTTGGGTACCACGATAAGCTGAGATAAGCTCTACTAAGTGTTTTGATGTTTAGTGAAGAAGAATTTGGCGCGTCCTTGGGGGAACAATCCGTCCTATATCCATAATTCTCGAAGGTTTGTTTTATTTAGTAGTGGTTCATTTGGTTTGTATGTAATGTATGGGTCATTCATTAACTATCAGCCTGTCCGACGGGAAACAAATCTGGTGGACCGTGGAAGTGAGTTCTTGAGCTTTGCATGCCATACGCAGTCTTGAATTGTCCTATTGAATGTTGGTCTCATTTGAATCTAAAAGATAAGGCCGGACAACATGTTCTGAAACTTCAAAGATGTAATCTCGTTTTAAACGAACCTCATATCTCAACGCCAAGGGACGAACTGGAAAGATGATGAATAATACAAAAATCCCTGTTGGCGCCAGATTCGAATACGATCATCGTAGTGTTTCAGATAGAAATGAAATTTTTATGAAAAGATTCTATTGTGACATTCATTTGTCCGCTTGCGGTGTTCTACACGCCATCGCAACCAATTTTGGCGTCAAAATGAAATCGGTAGAGTTCTACATCAGCCATTTCCTCTCTCCTGCATTACTGATTCCATATTCATGTGTTAGCTCACTCAATTTTCATATACATTAGAGTGCTGATCATCTGCTTAGAAAGAAAAGCGAATGATTTTCTTGTAAGTGCCAGATACTTCCTTTACAGGGATGTATTTTGGATACCAACATTTTATAAAAAGAAATATAGAATTTTACACTTAATGAAAGTTATACAGGGCTAAGAGTGCTTGGAGTTTATTTTTAGAAAATAAAGACATTTCAAATCTTATATTTTAATTCATATTTTTATTCTTTCTTTATGCGAAAACATGACGTTTATGTCAGGGAAACTGTTTTTCACCCTCTTTTGTAATGGTTAAAAGAGACATTATTAGCTCGCTTAATTTTCAATACTTAGAAATTAATATAAAAAGTTTTCTATACTACAAAAGATTTAAAGAAATTTTTGTAAAATTGTATGGACAAAGAAAAGCATGTTAAGATAATAATTCGAATGTATTAAAATTAATGCGATCTATTTAAAATACTTGATTGTAATTTTTGCTTCGAGGTAGATTTCTCAATCTTCATCTAATGCGGTATATAAAAGTCTACAGAAGTTTATTGAGAAAGTTTTCTTTTAGTTTCTTATCCGAAAGAGATGGTAATTTATGTGTGGACCAAGAAGGGCCTCCACCAATTAATCCGAAATGAGAATGTTGAGACATCGTGTTGCCATCAGTAAAGGAAAATCAGAAATACACATGCTCAACAGTAAGTATTTCGTGTTTCGAATGAATGTTCACTACTTTTTAATAGTACTTACTTTAGTTCACTAGTTTAGTTACTTACTTACTTTCCTTAGTTCAGTTGTAAATTATTCAAGTGCAATACTCATCAGTAGGAACTTTTCACATTCATGCCTTACCTTTCATTCTTTTACAGTAATTGCTTTTCACTGTCAACCAGTGTCTTTCTCTGGGCAGAGGCACTATTAACTTAGCAGCTCGATACAAATATAAAAGTGCAGCTTATAAGTATGTACAGAGACCTTTGCATTAGGTTTCTCTGATTCAAATAGAATAATTAAAACGGCTATACAAACGGCAGCCAATAAAACAAACAGAATTTTCGATAGTCTGTAGTTAACAATGAATAGTAAACATAGAATTATGTTATTTATTTTTTGTCGATAATACGATCGAAATTTTAAAATTTATTTTTCTCTTTAAATAGGAAAAAATATTGACATTTGTTCTATTTACTAAAAACATTTTTAGTATTGACTTCTTCAATTCTTTCTTAACATGTAATAAGTGTCGATACTAAAAGTGGATGGAGGAAATAGCTGTTGGAATTGTGGGATCTAGGCAAATTCTTATACGTCGACTAGTATTGCCACCTATTGAGATTTATTTTAACTACAAGAATAATTTGGTTAAAATATCTGTAGTCTAATCTTCTTTGGGCCTCATCTGATGCAGAAAATAATAAACACAGCATTTAAGTAAATAAATAAATACACACACACACACACACACACACACACATATATATATATATATATATATATATATATATATATATATATATAGAAAATATTAACTTTATGATTCTCAATTCTACTCAAAGTATAATAATTCTTCGTAATGGAAGTAGATGGATAAAGTGACGTAAATTCAGTATAGTAAGAGTATACATGTATAGAATAAAACTTTAAATTTATTGTGATGTTTTTGTAGGAGAAACATACTGAATTTTTTGTGTTTTTATATATTATTTTAAGAAACGAAAGTTAAATGTTTTAATCGTTAATTACATGAAATTAAATTCTTTTCTTTAAAAGGGGAGAGTAAGTGTATTTTTACGTTTAACTTAGTAAAAAATTAATGCATACAATTTATAATAAGAAAAGCATGCCTTAAATATATTTATTACATTAAAACTAATGAACAGATGTTTTATTTTTATCTTACAAGCTGCCTTTTACATTGCCATATGTAATGCACTGATGTAAATTTTTAGTCCACAATCAGTTCTTGCATTTTAAGTTTAAAAGATAAATCGTAGAAAATTACTTCCACTTAAAAAGTTCAGAAATGGTATTCATTTGAAAGTTTTCAAAAGGAAGTGTTAATAACTCAAACGATTCATTCATTCTGCATTTATAAGACAGTTCTCTGATTTTAAGTTACAAATTGAGGGTTCAGCTGTTACCAGCAGAAATGTTCATTTAACCATGAGATGTAAAGGAGATATTTTCATTTTTAATTTCGATTTTCTACTTCTAAACCTCTTACAAAACTGTAAAATACACTGACATACAATTATTAAAATATAATCAGTTTTGTGCATCTAATTTACAAACATTTAACAATAAAAACATGAAATTTGATGGTGTTCGTTAAATAATTCTTCATTGCATTTTACTTTATTTTGATACCATGCAAAATTAACGAAAAATTTTAATGCAATTTTCGTCAAAATAAATTTATAAAAAAAAAAAAAAGAAAGAAAAGATTGATCATTTGGCAAAAAATAATTAAATAAATGCGTTTCAAAGAGGAAGTTGTCCTACTCTAGCAACAAATTCATGCACATGTTCCACCCAGGTTTTTATCCTCATCCTATCCTAGCCTATCTCCGCGCTATTATCATCCATTAGGAACAATTAATCACTTATAGCAACAGCATATAGTCTTACGTATGGACCAGCTATCAGAAGTCCTGCATGGAAAATCAGATGCTTAGTGTGATCATCCAGAAACATTCCAGTCAAACTATGTTTCCACCCACTCTGGATTTGTATTTTACAGTATTGCATCATTGGTTACATCTGGTATCTTGTCCCTCATACATCATAAATTGACCTGAATAATTTATCAAACAATTCTGAATTCATTCATGGATCTTCATTGCTATCTAGTCCTGGTGGTGTGCTCTCTTGTTCTGCACAAGTTCTTCTCTGAAGTCGACGGAAACACACACAACTAGTTTCCTTGCATATATTCCTTAATTATGAAAGAAATTTCCGTCCCGCAGTTGCAGATGTTCTTGACTTTGTTATGACAAAATGGTCTACAATGAGCTAGCACATAAAAGTGTTCCTTATTCGCACAGAAAGAAGCAGAAAAGGACTGGTAGCCAAACTGGGACATTTCATTGAAAAGGAACTTAGGGACTATCTAGTAACACCAACTTGAGCTGACCTTGTTTTTTTTAACCAACAACCTTTTCAAGCCATATCTTTTGATAGCATGCTTCGGAGTGATATATAAAAAATATATGCTTCATCATAATCTTATTTTTTTACCTTGAGTATATTCACATAATATCCACTGAATTAGAATACTACAAATTTCAGAACTCATTTAACATAAAAAAAATTATTCAGATTTAGAAAATTTTAAAAAAATTTTCTATTTGGAAACAGCATTTCTTTCTGAAAAATAAGAAATAACGCTTAAATTGTAGAAATTTACATTAATTATACACTCAAGAGCCAAAACATTATGACCACCTGTCAATAACGAGTTGGCCCACCTTTGGCGCGCAACACAGCTTCAACCCGCCTTCGCATGGATGCCACAAGTCCTTGGTAGATGGCCGGAGACAGATTGTACCAGATGTTTAAGCAACGGTCACGCAAATCCGAGATATTGCCAATTGGCGGTCTTTGAACTCTGAGCTGCCGTCTCAGGACATCCCAAATCTGTTCTATTGGATTGAGCACAAGTGAGTTAGGCGGCCAGGACATTAACTGGAATTCAGCATCCTGTTCCTGGAACCACTCCAACACAATTTTAGCCTTGGCACAATTTTGGCGTTTTCCTATTGGAACATTCCATTTCCAGCTGGAAAAACAGAGGCCATGTAATTGTGCAACTGGTCCGCAATGATATTCAGATACCCTGTAGCATTCATGGTCTGCTCTACCACAACTACGGGTCCCTGAGACGCCCAAGAGAACGTCCCCCAAAGCATAATACCGCCACCACCGGCCTGTGTATGACCTACTGTACATTGAGGGAGCAACTGTTCGCCTGGAAGACGGCGTATCCTGACACGGCCATCGGCGTGATGAATGACAAACCGTGATTCATCTGACCACGCAACTCTCTCCCCCTGATCCATGGACCAGTCACGATGTTCCCGGGCCCTGCGCAGGCGCAGTTGGCGATGACGCTTGGTCAGCAAAGGCACACGAGTGGGACGTTTGCTGCGTAGCCCCATATCCAACAGTGTCCGCTGAACAGTGAGCTCCGATACTATTCTACTTGGCCCTGCATTGTATTGGGCTGTCAGCTGAGCCACTGTCTGGCTCCGGTTTTGCTTCACCATGCGAGACAGTCTCCGACGACCTTTTTCTTTGATAGCGTGTGGACGTCCAACACCATGTCGTCTACTGCTGGTTTCCCCGTCATTCATCCACTTTGCATAAGTACTAACAACTGTAGATCGCGAACAACCCACGAGTCGTGCAGTTTCGGAAATACTTGTTCCGAGTCTTCGAGCCATTACAATCTGCCCTCTATCAAAGTCGCTTAGATCCGCAGCCTTTCCCATCACACACAGAAGTAAGTGAAAGAACGATTTTTCAGACTCTCCAGCAGCAGTTAAATACCACTTCCACCTGATCACGTCATCCAGGCGAGTACATTGCAAAATGTAGGGGTGGTCATAATGCTTTGGCTCTTGAGTGTAAATCATTCACTTAATCATAAATCAAGCTGAAGACTGAGTGATATATTAAAATGAAGCATTCGAGTTTGTATACACTTTTATGTCGATTTAAAGGAATAGCACTCCCAAAGACAAAAGATTTACAAATGGCTTCTATTTCAGTGACCTACTCCATGTTGTACGTGAACCTGACTTTCGAACGCGACCTGGCTCACCATCTGATCCAAGTGTTCACGCCCAGTGCGCTGATCGTGATGCTGTCGTGGCTCTCCTTCTGGCTCGGCGCAGATGCCACAGCGGGCAGGATCACCTTATGCGTCACCAGTCTCTTGGCTCTCATCACTCAATTCTCCAGCATCAGAAGGGATCTGCCCCCTCTCTCTTACATACATGCAAGTCATTTATCATAATACATCAACGCACGAGGATATATCTTTTTGTATATCTTAATAAGGCTCTTTCATTTGCATTGATACTGTCGTGGCGCTGCCATCCACCCACCACTCCAAGATCCCAACCAAGAACTGAGTCTGTATGAAAATGGCACAAGTTGTTAGCAATTTAAAACACTTTTCTTTCTTCTCTTTTCCTTTTTTTTTTTTTTATTATTATTCAGGATTTGAAAATATTTACACATAATTAAAAGAATCGCAACCTAGTGAATATTGAAATCAATGACAAAACACAAAAAAAGACATAACTTGCAACAAAATTTATAAACACATAACACATAAATTTAACATTATACATTTCCCATCAATTTCCTGTTAACGTCTCATTCATTGAGTGGGTGGATGGCAGCGCCACGACAATACACATCTCCTCTTAATACAGAAACATTAAATTCACTATTTTAAGATTAAATTCACTAATCTAATATCTAAGACAGAATAAATTCACCTTTTAGGATTCCTAATTTTAAGAATTTTATAAATTAAAAATACCAAACCTATGTTTCACCCTCACTTTTCATGAAACAAAAAAAAAAAAGAAAGAAAACAGCAAAGTAGGAAGTCTATATTTTACTACACAAATGTAATAAACCGTCTTTGAAAAATTATGTGTAAATAATCACGAAAACTAAAAAGCTCAATATAAGTGACTGATAACATTTTAAAAAAATTCTCAAACTTCAATTAGTTCAAAACTACTCATAGGATGTCACAATAGGAGACTGAGAATTAGACACATGTTAGACAAATAAATTCAAAAGAATAGCTTTCACTCTGAAAATAAACAAAAAAATTGAAAAAGGATCCATTTTACTTCGGAAATGAACTTGTCCACTTTCAGAACTTTTGCACTGAAGACTAACCGTGCATCTCTGTTAACCTTTCATTAATTTTCTTTTTGCGAAGGTTTTTCTTTTGTGTTATACATTTTTTACACATAACAGGTGGGCTGAAAAGTTAGTAGGCTGACACATAGATGGCTCTAATAGTATTAAATCCATATGATTTGTAGTTAGCCCTAACCTTCAAAAGACACGTGTATAAATATGACAGCTGTTGCACTATTAGTATGTGAGTTATAGCATTTTTAGTGAAGCAACTTTTGTTAGTTTAAAAAAATGAATAAAAAGAAAATTTCGTGTGTTAATAAAGCATTGCTTTTTGACGAAAAAAATACTATTGAAGCCAAGGCTTGGCTTGATAAATATTATTCCGACTTTGCACCAGGAAAATCAACCGTAGAGAAGAGGTTTGCTAAATTTAAAAGAGGCCAAATGAGCACCGAGGACGATGAAATTGTAAAGAGAAAAAACTGACATATATCTGATAATTTATGGTGGGTATACTTACGATATTACTGATTAAAGACATTCCAAAGAACTGGAATTGGCGTTATGATAAAATCCACTTAATATGTGCACTAGCAGTTGCAAAGTACTTTTCTTTTTGCAAAATTGTATGCAAAATTTTTTATTTAAATCAAACTGAATGTTATCAAATTAATCCGATTGGATTCGTTGTCACTTTCTGATATTATATGGAAACATGATAAACGAAAAATCCATAATGTATAAAAAGAATGATTTTTTTCAATGACTGTTAAAAGTATGGTAAATTTGTTTCAGAGAGTAGATATATGGATGGTAACCTGTATGTGTTTCGTATTTGCAAGTCTTTTGAATTTACTGTTCTAATCTACATCGAAAAACAACAAATTATGAATGATTTGAAAAGAAAAAACAACACAGCTTGCTTGGTGAGTAGAAATTCAGATCCTTTTTGCTTGTAAATGTTGGGATTTCGAAAGAAACAAGAGCATATTTTTCATCGTTAATGAACTAATTATTATAGCAAATTAATTTATTATTTATTAATTTCTCATTGCTGAGACTTCATTATAAATTCCTAAATATTTATTAATTAATAAATTTTTAAAAAAATCTATTAAATTGTACTTAGTGAAGTTTATTTTTCTAGGAATCCAACGTGAGATTGTCGAACTTGAAACTGGTACCGCCTAGTCAAGTTCCTAACTCCTGCAACGAATTGTCCTTGAGAAAACGCAGCTTTTACGGTTCATCCGATTTGACTCCAACAGATCCAAAATATAGACAGTGGGCTCTAAACATTGATAAATCCTCGCGTTTTTTGTTTCCATTAGCTTTTTTATTATTTAATACATTTTACTGGCCAATACTTCTGAGTCGATAAGCTTTTTGTATGTCAGATTACTTTTAAGAGATGCATGAAAAATCTATGGAAATCAAATTGTTTTTAGTGCTTCAAGTATTTGTATTTAAATTTTTCTAAAATAAAATACAATGTCTTTCGATATTAAAAGCCAATAAATAATACAAATAGTCAGAGATAACGTAACAGGTCGGCTGAACACTTTATAGGCTGACACATAGATGGCGCTACTAGTATTAAATCCATTTGATTTTTAGTTAGCCCTAACCTTCAAAAGACACATGTATAAATTTGACAGCTGTTGCACTATTAGTATGGGAGTTATCGAATTTTTAGTGTTCATCACGTGCAGTACTCGGCTGACTGTCGATTGGACTCCGGTGAGAAATGGTGGAGCCATGTTTCTTCCATTGCCACATATCGACGCAAAAATTCGGGTTTATTACGATTGAACAGCTCCAAACACAGCTTAGAATCATCAATATGTTGTTGTTTTTGGTGGGTTGTGAGCTCTGCGCGGCACCCACTTTGAACGGAGCTTTCGCATATCCAAATATTCATTCACGATATGTCCAACACGTTCCTTTGATAAAATTAGGATCTCAGCTATCTCAATCAACTTCACTTTACGGTTATCAGAAATTATTTTGTGGACTTTTTTGATGTTTTCTGCGCTAACAACCTCTTTGAGACGTCCACTGCGTGAAACGTCCTCGGTGCTCATTTCGCCTCTTTTAAATTTAGCAAACCACTTCTCTACGGTTGATTTTCCTGGTGCAGAGTCAGAATAATGTTTATCAAGCCAAGCTTTCGCTTCAATAGTATTTTTTTTTCTCCAAAAAGCAATGCTTTATTAACACACGAAATTCCTTTTTTATCCATTTTTTCAAACTAACAAAAAGTTGCTTCACTAAAAATGCTATTACTCACATACTAATCGTGCAACAGCTGTTAAATTTATACACGTGTCTTTTGAAGGTTAGGGGCTAACTACAAATCATATGGATTTAATACTAGTAGAGCCATCTATGTGTCAGCCTACTAACTTTTCAGCCCACCTGTCAGATTTGTTCTTTAGCTAGATGCAGGTGTATTTTACAAGTTGAATTTTACTTAAATGTCTTTAAAATACATTTGGCATTCTGTACATTTTATTTATGGGTAAGAATTTTACCAAAATATTTTCTTCCAGAAAGAAAATGTTTTGTTAATATTACGAAAATGCCTGTCAACTATAGATTGTAATTATTACTGACAATTTAATTACTTATGCCGAATTATTTTCTATTGTCTCGGGTTCTAATTGATTAGCGTTTGCGTGTCAATTACAGATGCTTCAGGCCATAATTCGCACTCGAAATCAAATTATTTGTTCTGTATGTAGGAAAAAAATTTATTTTGGAAAATCAATTTGACTTCATCTTATATAAATTATTGACGTTGAGTTATTTTAAAGATTCAAATTTTAAGTATAAGAAGAATTCGATAACTATTTCTATCATACGATTTAAAGCTACATGACTACAATCACTGATATCACTTCTGATACTGAAAATTCCCATCCAGCTCATTTTTTCGAATTTCATCCTAATTTGAATAGATACTCATAGAAATTTTTAAATACTTGTATTATAATTCCGAAATGTAGACACTCGATAGCAGCATTAACATTAAGAAAGTAATTGATCCGAAATGAATGATGTGGAGCTGATACTTCTAGAAATGTTTAAATACTAATACTATCGTTCTGCAGTGAAGCCTCGCGATAGCAACGTTAAGGATGAGGATTCTTAAAATAGTGCAAAATGTTTCTCACCCGAAATACAAGATGTAAAAATTAATCAATTTATATGTTATTTCTATGTTAAAATCAATTTATATGTTCAGAATTAAGAAGACTACTACAAATATTGTCCAAAAGAAAACCTTCTGCTTATGATGGCATTAATTATGCATTTTTAAAAGCTTTACTCATCCATTGTCCATTATTTCTTCTTAAAATTTTTAAAAAGTTTCTCTCTCCGCATTTCATTTTAAAAAGTATCCATTGTGCTATTTCACAAGAAAGGGAAAAAGAGTTCTTATACCAATATACCTACACAAGGAAAACTTTTGTTAGAAAGGCTGAATTACAGATTTGATCCATCTATTCCAATATGGCTAAAGAGGATAGATCACTTAAACATATTAAAATCAAAGTAACAGATGTTATTAGGGATTCTAAATCTCAGATATTAAATATTATCCTAACAGATGTGTTATCCCAACAGATGTTGAAAGAACCTTCTATAATATTAAATATACATTAAATAAAAAATAGACCCTCTTTATTAATTAAAAATCTAATATAACAAAAACTTTACTTATTTTGGCAAATAGAAAACTAGCAATTCTAAAAGTGAACAGTTTCATGGCTGACTTTCAACAGTCCAGCTTTCCGGAACTTAATAGGTTGTGACATTTTAAGCATTATCTGTCTAACTAACAGTTATTTCAAACAAAACAAGACAGGGAGTAAGAAAACTTACTTTTAAGCTTTAAGTAAATTTTAACTATAGACAAAATATCGGCTTAAGGTTTCAATGAAAAAATAAGCTATATCTTATTCATAAAATCAAAAACAAACCCAAAGGAACATTGGAATGTAAGCCAATATGCAGGTGTCACTATTCCTCCATAATATTAAATTGAAAACAACTGGATTGCGAATCTCAAACAGCAATCAATAAAAATAAAAAAAATTAATTAAAATTTCTACAAAATTACTTTCTTTAAGTGAGTAATAAAAAAAAGATCGCAGAAAAATAAATCAATTACAGAGTGCAATATGTGCTATTAGTTTTAAACTAAAATTTAAAAGAATATTCACTTCAATTCTAACGTTTTAAATTTACGTTACTAAAATATGGCGTACAACTCTAGTATTAGTGTTACAATATCCTGTTAAAATATCTCCTTTAAACAACAAGGTTAAATCTAAAAACTACGATCATAAAAAACACTAAAAGTCACAAAATGTTTACAATCCCTGACATTAATTTCAGTCCAATCGACTCTGAGTAAAATGAAAAGTTTTGAGATACAGATGTAATTTTTAAACAGATAAAGAAATCCGCATTCAAAATCTTATATATATTTCTGCAATTAATATTTTCATAGAAGGTTCTAAAAGGAAGTGGAAACCAGCTAAGTATTTGAAATAACAAATTTATATACTTTCCTGAAAAATTTTGTCTTTCAAGCAATTTTTTTTGGTATTGATAAAGTCTTAGCATTTTCAGTAAAGCTAAATATCCCAGAAACAATTTGAATATAAAATCAATCAAGTTTAACTGCCCTCCTGAATCTATGATTTATCAAATTGCCACGCAAATCTAGCATAAACTCTTAAATAATGATTCCTCCAAATTGTTTTGGATTAAAGTCCATGGAGGTCACTATGGAAATGATCGCACAGATAGTCTTGGTCAAGTGAGTATTATTGGCGTTAGGCTTCTTCAAAGCTGTTTTCATATCTCAAGAACAATTTATGTAACCGACTATTGCAGGATAGGTAGCAGGACTGAAGTAATAGTATTGCAATGAGAAAGTTTTAATATTATGCCTAAAATATCTAAAGGTCACAGAATTCTTTCTAGAGAAGAAAGGATCCAATTTATAAATGATCGGGCAACATAATTCAGACAATTCAATTTCTTATAGAATGATTTCTATTCCTGTGTAGAAATCATTTTATAAGAAGGATCAGGACAACCATCTCACTTAACAAGTGATTTCCTCTTGCAGAATCATAGTACCTTAAATTATGCATTAGACAATTTCACTAACAGTGATCTAAAAATAATAATTTTTCACTCCATGGAAGATAATCAATTTTAATAAACTTCATAATAGAAAATGAATCTTTTATTTTACCAATTTACCAATTTTTTGATTACCTTTGAAATGCGAATTGAATCCTTTGTTGCTCTTCTTACAGCATAGGAACCTTTTTTGTTTTGAGGAGAGTTAAATTCTATAGAATGCAATCTTTTATAATACTCATCTCCCGTTTAGCATTGATTATTATCATTTGTCTATTTTTCTATATCTGTCTATATTATTACATATATGTCTATATTATATAGTGGTGGCCAATGAAAAAAAGGCACCTCTTGCATTTTTAAGAGTAGGTCATAATAAATTTCAATTGCCCAAACAATACTGCTGGGAAGTAGGTAATTTGGATCGGTGTGCAGTAGGAACGCTTGACTGCATTTTTCTAATCCTTTAAAAGTGCAAAAGAAAGTGATTGTATGAGTATTGTTATCTAGCCTGCCTGGAAGATGTGCTGCTGTAATTGAAACAAATGGTGGTATTACAAGATTGAGACAAACACGCTTCTGAGATTGTATGTAAGAGTATGTACTGACATTATACATGTTCTCTAACTATACCAAACTGCATTATTATTTTGCTGTGGAAATTCCTTTTTATTGAGCGTTGTAGGAAAGGATTAACCTTAGAATAATTTTGGTATGTTTTTGATACATTGTTACATTTCCTTATTTTCTAACTCTACATTTACAAATTGTAATGCAGTAATTAAAAATATTACTTACGTTTAAATGTAAATTATTCTTGAATTGTTATAAATAAAAATTAATTGAATATTGTACATTTTACGTTATCAAATGTAGACAAAAGTTTCAAATAAAAGTTGATAAAAAATGGAAAATATGTTTCTATGGGATATTGTAAATTATTTTATTTTAAATGAAGATTGCCAAAGTTTACAATGAAATTTTTTTGTAATATAAAAATTAAAATTGCTGCATGAAAATATTTCCAAATATAAATTGTATTAGCTTAAAGGTATATTTCCTATTAAAAAATATAATTAGAATACAATTTTAATTTATATTGGTTGCTATGAATATAAAGGGAATCTCTTTGAGTAAGATTTAAAAATCAATAGATTTTTAACATATCAATAGATTTTTAGAATAATCTATAGGTTTTATAATAGGTATAATAAGTTATAGAGTTTGGCAATCTTCTATAAATTCCCTTTGTTTGATACAAGAAAAACAATACTTTATGAATGTCTCTTGCTTGGATAAAAATATTTTAAGTGAAAATTCAAAAACAAATATGTTAATTTTCTTTCTAATTTGAACCATGATACTCAAAAAAGGTTCTTAGAAGGATATTTTAAAATTTCGTCGAAAACTTTTACTTACTTTTGTAATTATTTCAGATTATGCATTAAAATTTTTCTTCTATGTATTTAATTAAATAAAATTCTGTCTTCTTATTTTGAATTAAATTTAAGAAAATAAAACAAAATTTACTGCACTTTTATTACAGTTTAAAATTTTAATTATCATATTAAAATACTTCCAATCTATTAAATTCTACAGTTTAATTTGAATTAATAATTCTAAAAAATATTCAAACTCAGAACAGTTTTCATGCGTTTTGCTTATGCAAGTTTTTGTACAATAGTATGAAAGTAAGAATTGATAACCGTTTTCGTTACTCATGAAATCCTCATTTTGATTGGAGAGAAAACACAAAAAAAAAAAAGTGTTGAGCAAGCAGCTGCAAACTGATTTTACAGTGTGACAGATGGTTGCTATAGAAACGATTCTTTTTGTTAGGAAGTTCTAACCCCGTTTTCCGATCAAATAATGCTTTTCACATAAATGAAGCTTTTTAGTACACAATTAAGGCATGATTTTTATACAAGATAAGTAGTAATAGAAAAAACATTGATATTAGATTTTCAACAAGACTAGTTTTATTCTTACATAGGAGTTTCTTTTTCGAGGAAATTGAATTTAAATTTTATAACACAAGCATTTGTAAATATTTTAATGTAATTTTGTGGATATATATAGTGCACATCAGATGCAAATTAAATCAAATGAAAATAAAAAATTTTTAATTAAGTTTTGTAAACATTTTTTTTTTTTTTTTTTTTATCATATAAGGGAAATTTAAATTAGAGCTGAAAGAAAATTTTAAATTCAAATTGAAAATTATACTGAATACTTAAGTTGTCAGATACACGCGCGTGTTTTTCTTTACAAAACGTTACAACTGCACCTATTGAATTTTATTTAACAACATTGTGTGTAAGAAATTAACATTTAAATTTTAAGCTAACAAAACTATTGACTAATTTTGTCAAAAAGTGTGACTTTTTATAAAATATTTAATGATAAGTATTGATGTTTTATAGAAAATTAAAGTTTGGGTATATTTCTACACATCTATTTAACGGGAAAATGCGGCATTTTTAAAGAATAAAAAGCATCTAGAAGAAGAATATTCTTTTTAGGTTTCAGCAGTTTAATAATAATACTTAAATGAATATTAAAAAGACAAACACACTTTTTCCTCAAACTCTAAAAATCATCAAAAAACCATTGCCAAAATTAATACCTTTATGATTATCTAGAAAAAATGTAATAAAAGATTTTCAGAAAGGAAGAGAACTTATCGTTCCAGTCGAAAGAATTTGCCATTATATGCAAGTGTATTTAATCATAATTTGCCCGCTCATTGTATATAAATAAGAATAAGAACTTCCAATTCTATGTCCATATGGCAAACTTGGCTTTATAATTTTGTTTCGGTTGCTGAATCATACAGTCCTTACAGAAATATAGTCATTTTTTTGCGAAAATTACGGCAGCTCGAAAGAATCATTAGAATTGAATAAAATTTATTTTCCTTATAGCCTGTAGTTGTATAAAGAGACATTTACAGAGCAAAAACGAGTATTTCATTTAGTAAAGACTCTATTCACTACTGTTTAAGTTTCTAGATGCCATGGCATCGAATAAAAACAGTTTTTGAATGCAGACGTATGATCCACATTGCTTCTATTCCAGCCCAAAATTCATTTGTATCTGTTACTAGACGAACGTCAAGAGGCGACTTGATGGCTAACGAAATCCGACAGTTGATTACACAGTAAAATGCCTGGTAAATCAGCAGGCCAATGAAGAAGTGATATCTGCCATTCAAAGAGGAAGGATTGAATATTTCTAGCAACATATAAATGAGTATGATCATGTTGCAATGCAGATGTATTGCAACAGGAATTCATTACTAATTATCATTCAAGGATATTATTACTGTTAAATATCCAGAAGCATCATTGTTGTAGTGATTGCAGTTAAAATACCTGCAGTTCGGAGATTCTGCCCATGACATCCAAAAACACCCCAAATTGTCCCGTTTGAGGTTCGTCTAGTAAAAACTCTGCATAATGGATCTCCATACCTTTTAACGTGTACTCTGTTATTATTGCCCTCCAAATTTTAACAAGAATCATTGAAAGAAAACTATTAGCTGCCAGTTGGCAGGCGTTGAAAAGCCCGTTGTAGCCGGTGTAATCAATGGTTTAGCGTCAGTGTTATCCTGCCAAAAAAATTGGGTACTCACAATTCATGGCACAACAGATATTTAAAAACTATGGAAGACGACATTTATATACTTGGTGTTCTAGGTTATGCTAACTCTTAATATGATGTTGTACAGTCTGTCACGGTCATGAAAAAGCAGTGCCAGTCATCGCTTGCTTCACTGCCATTTTTCATTTGTCTCTCTTGAACCTACTGCTTCCGCACATGTCATGGCATCACGGCGTTGCAAATTCACGATAAGAAAAACTATTTTCTCAATGATTGATGAGTCATGCCCTTTCAAATTCTTTACCTTCCTAATATGCGATTCTTTACCATTAGAGAATCATAGTGACTTCTGATTAAACGTTTACATTTGGCAAATAATGACACACTACATCCAGCGTTCATCTATAGTCCTCAATTTATACATCTAGCAATGCCCTTCAGCCCAGGTATACATTATCCCTCTGAAATTGTATTAATTTGTTTATTTTATCCTTCTTTTCATTTCTGTAAATTTTCTTACATATGCATGATTCCTTCATGGTAATGCAATCTTTACAAACATGAGTGTAGTTATATATATATTTCCCATTACTGCCATGGTAATATAAAATCGATAACTCCAGCAATACCTGATCTCACTGGTTCTTCACAACTAACGCCCAATAGGATACACTAGTCTACAAGGCCTTGAGAGATGGTACAGCCACGCCACGTACCATGATTTAGGAACATTTATAGATTGCGAAACGGCAAGTATCAGCACGGACCTGTTCAGAACCAGGGACTACAGTTATTGCTTCTCTTGAAGTTGCAAGCTTGGCGACTCTTAGACTTTTAAAATGAATCCCAGTTCTTCCATTTCATACAGTGACATTACCTTTTAAGAACAAATATAGTTCATAAATAAACAATTCTATGTCTAATTTTAATAGTTAAAAGAATCCATTCATTGAGAAACCGGAAAGACTTGGAACTGTGATACCGATTCTCATTTGCTACTTAACGATAACAACGTTCGGATACAGCACCTGGAGAGATGATATGGAGGGCCATTGAAAATAAATCCTAATCGCATGTTCCTTAGTTGAGCCCTATCTTCAAGGTTCCATCACACTATTATTGCACAGGACAATTCCTCAATTGGAGGTTTCCCTTGTTGTCTTGATTTTTTTATATAGAGGGTGTTCGACTGTTGCCTTGGCCCATAACTGTAGCTGATTTAGAAAGATTGATCAGTGGTTGACGAGAACATCACCATTTATTAGTCAGTATGTTTGATGAACTATGATATAATACCTTATAGAATGCTGTACCGTATCTGCCCTCCAAACTCTATTCCAGATAAGATCTGTTATTGTTTCCAGAGGCGCCTATTCAAAGGCAACGTTTTCTTCATGCTCTACACTTCATGTTGTACATTTAATCAAAACTTCGTCCCATACTATATGAGTACAATAAATAAGTTCTTGCTGTTTGCTTTCCCTCCTGGGAATTTTAATTGCCAGCACTGTGGGTATGTGCAAATTATGCACGTTCAGTTAAAATAATGATATACACTCATGTCCATAAATTAAGGATAATGAAGTTCAGGCAAAGAAAGAGACAGAAGCAAAACAAATTTGACTTACTTGTAAAGTCCATTTATTAAACAAAAGGTAAAGAGCAAAAAAAAAGATGCTATATGTTTGATATAATTAATAAAAATTGCGATTTTACTCCCTGGAAAATTTCAAAAAGAACCTATTTACAAAAAACAGTATAACATCGTTGGTATGATGGTTAATATGGAGTATGTCTCCCAGACTATGCAATACAGGCCTTACAACGCCTAGGCACGCTGAGCATCAAATTATCAATCTGATCTTGGGGAATATTACACCACTCATCAAGCAATGCCCTCCGAAGCTTCGGTTGACAGGTGGGAAGGGTTGACGGACTGCAATTCGTCGGCCAAGCATATCCCACACATGCTCTATTGATTCAAGTCCGGTGAGTATGCTGGCCAATCCATACGGGTGATATCCTCCTATTGAAGGCATTCGTCTACAATGTTTGCACGGTGAGAACGGGCGTTGTCATCCATAAACAGAAATTCAGCACCCATGGGGCCCCGAAACAAACGTACATGTTATTCCAGAATGACATCCCGATAGATGTGGCCTGTCATCGTTACACTCTGAACATGCAGGTCAGTTCTGGAACCAAGAATAATTCACTCCCAAACGAGCCATCCTGCACCACCGTAACGGTGTCGTTCAATGGTGTTCTCTTGGTGGTAACGGGTACCTGGCGCTCTCCATATGAAAGTCCGGCGAGAATCAGACTGCAAACTAAACCTGGAGCCGTCAGAAAACATCACACCTGACCACTGTTGTGTGTCCTCAATGCCTGCTCTCTACTCCAGGTTAATCGCAAGCGACAGTGAGTTGCGGTAAGTGGAACACATCTGATAGGCCTACGAGCATATAGACCAATGTGCCCTAAGCGTCTGTACACGGTCTGCCTTGAAACTGCCGTACCGGTAGCTGAAGAGAGCTGACGAGACAGGTCTGATGCTGTGCTCCGTCTGTTCATTTTGGCAGTAACTGCTAAATACCTGTCCTCATTCGGCGTTGTAACTCGGGGGCGACATGTGCTGTAACATCTACTCACATTACCATCATCTTGGAATCGTTGCCAAAGCCTGGATATGACACTCTGGGCGATTCCAAGTTCTCGGATACTTCCAGCTTATCTGGTCCAAGTCCACATTCAGTTGTCCGATAATTCTACCACGTAAAAATCATCCAAATGCTTCCTTTGTGCCATAACTATGCGGTTATTGCAATGAAAGGCTTTTAAAGCGCTTGTGGACAATTTTACTTCTTTGCCACCATTCCTTATATACCCCTCTCTTACACTCTCGTCATTGTGACGTACTATCCGCGCCATCTGGTGGTTTCCTGTAATTTGCATATTCTTGTTCAAGATGTGTGTGATAATTCTGCAGGTGAAATTTTTATTTTAGAGTTCAATTTCTGTGTGATTCTGAATTATCCTTAATTTATGGACATGAGTGTAGTTAATTACATTTTAAAATGCAGAAATAGTTCATAAATAAGCAAATATATTTAGTGTTTTAATAGTTGCAGGAATTTATATTTCTAACATTTTAGCAGAATACAAAATATTGTTTTTATCATTAACTTCTTGTGTATTTAAATTCTTTTCAATCAATATTTCTTTAAAAATGATTAATTCACTATCAGTTAGTTTGAATATAACCAGTTTCTTAATAACATAGCACAAAATGCATTCTGTGTTTTCGAAAATAACTATGAACTGTAATTGAAGATTTTTGTTTTCCCTTTTTGTATTCTCAAAAACAATTTGATAAATCAAAGGCATCATCAATCTGGTGCTAGTTTATATCTTTTCAATAAGTTTTACATTATAATTCCCCAAGAACAAAACGATCCATTCCTATGTAATAAATATTTTACTTTAATTGCTAAACAGAATTTATGTAAATAAAACCCTAATAAAAATTATGCTATATTATTTCAGTTCTTTTATTATTATCATGTTAAATACCTCATCGATTACTTCAATATTTTTCACCGGTATATAAAAATGAGATTCATTACAACTTCTGGTCATTGTTTTGTATAAAAAGTCCAGCAATAGTTCAGTTGCTGATTCTTTTTGGTTTAACTAATTACAATAACCAGCCTCTACTTAGTTATGAAACAAAATATTCACTTTTTAATGATATTTAATGAAATTTATGCTCCTGTAAGTTACTAATTTAAAACCATTTCAATGTTAATTTCCATCCAATTTAGAAATCTCGGGTCTACCACACACTTTGTTTGTTACGCTGCATTTGATTACAGATCATATAGTTTGAAATGTACCAGTTGAAAAAGGGTTCGAACTTTTTACAAGGAGAATTTTTATGCTTCGTTGCTTTTTAATCTTCCTGATAATAATGACTTTTTTTTTCATTGGCACGTATCCTCTACCTTGTGACATCCCTATAGAGTTTTTATTAAATGCCAACAAATGAACAATTCCGCACTACCACTAGACCGGAAAAAAAAAGAGTACAATACCGAATAAAAATAGATGAAAACAAATGAAACATTTGTTCGCATGTGGCATAATTATTATCCCATTTTGATTCTAATTTGTAAAGGAATAACTTTATAGGGATTCGATTATGAAGTAGTTTGGGATTTTTAAAATGATTATGAACAACACTCAAATAAAAACTGAAATGTTTTCAACCAAATTCCAGACGTATCTAAAACTGTGACCCCAAAAAGGGCGCCAATGGAAATTAAAAGGTTAATGAATATAAAAAATTATTGATATTTATACCTTCACATTAATGCATATTTTTTCTTTGGCAACGATGAAATCGCTAAAGAAAAACCACGTGTAATGTAGAGAGGACTTATTAGTAGATGGGATTATTATTATGGGATGATTATATAGTACAGGGATGGGCAAACTACGGCCCGCCGGAAGGTTCTATCCAGCTCGGTTAGAATTTTAATTTGCCGGTCCGAGGCAAATTAAAATAAATATATATTTATATATTATATGTCTTCCTTTTCTACACTGGTGGACAAAAATTAAGAGATGGAAGACATTTTCCCAAATATCTCAAAAAATACTGAATATAAATAAATGAAATTTGGTATGGATATAGCTTATTCCATGATAATAAAGTATGCAAAACAAAAAATGAAAGTGCCATTCACTGGCATGACCTATTGCCAATAAATCCAATGTAGTCTGAACTTAAGGATAAAAGATGACAATAAAAGTGAGGCTTGTACAGGTGTGTGTTGCCTCTAGTATGGTGTATGGTCACCCCTGACAGATAGACAGCATGCACAACGAGTATGCATGCTGTTAATAAGGGAGTTAAGCAGGGCTTGTGGAAGACCCTTCCATTCTTCCAATTGTGCTAATTTTTTAACTCTTAGAATGGTTCTGGGGAGGTTGGCACATCGCAATAGCCTCCCAGAAGATATCCTAAGCATTTTCAATAGGAAATGCCAGTCAAGGGATTTCAGCTGGCTAATCCATTCGTTGAATATCCTCACTCCCTTCCAGATACTCCGAACCATGAGAGCCCTATGCAAGTCGCGCATTGTCGTCCATAAAATGAACTCAGGGCCAACAGCGCCCCTGAAAAGGTGCACATAGGGCTCTAGGATTCCAAAGCCTAAAATTGCTCATGAACAACCCATACAGCCAAACATTGGCAAGGAGGTGTGTGGGGTCTGTATGATCCCTGCCCAAACCATGACTTCTCCAAGCTGTGTTCAATTCTTGATGTTGTCTGCACCCTTCTGCAGCCCTCTTTGTGAGAAGGGAGGGAGCAGATGCAACTGCGGGTTCCTGGCATACAGCCCTCTTCATGGAGTCTCCTGAACTGTCTTACTCGAAATTGATGTTCCTGTAGCAGCCGCGAGGCCCCTAGGACAATTAAGTGGCTGTAGCCGTCCTCTGGCGCTTTCTTAGTCCTGGTACGTCTGCATACTGTCCCACTAATTTTTAAATTGACACCACAAATTGGAAATGACGCTTGGTGTTATATCCAATTCCCTAGCAACCTGAGCTTGGGACTGGCCTGCCTCAAGTCTACCCACAATTCTCCTACCTCATACCTTCGTCTAAACGATGATGTTCACTCATTTCACCTAAAAAACCAGCAAGAAATAACAAGATTATTCAAAAAATGCACTAAAATCTGCAACTGTGTTGAAGAGTGGAATGAGATGAACAGCTCGATGCGGACTTTTATACCTCCTGCTGGCTTAGCAGCGCCCACAAGAATACGTAAACTTATCTCAGGGCCAATAGCGCTACAGTGACCATATATGACAATCAACTGTCCAGGTTTTGTGCGGTATTTTTAGAGAAATGTACGAAAATGCTTTCCATCTCTTAATTTTGTCCATCAGTGTACTTTTAATTAAATATTGTTTTTTTTTTTTCTTCTGTTTTTTCAAAGGGACTGATGATCTTTTTACGTTCTCTACTTTTGCTTCCACAAAACATAATCGACGGAAATAATGTGCCATTGCGACAGCTTTCAATTGGAAGTTCTTTGTTAGTTATAGCTGTAGATTGGAGCCAACAAGTGTTAAGTGTGTCTTTGTCGGGGAGCAGTCATATTGGAATCCAATATAAGTGAATTAGACTTCACATATGGCAGACCGCGCATTTAAGCTCCAGCCATCGGCTTTTTCTTTTTTGGCGCGACTTCTAATATTATTGATTGCGTATGGAAAGATTGCGGACATAAAGCCTCATTGTGAATAATGGTGAAATTATTAAAAGTATAGCGTAGCTAGTGCTTGTTTGAGTTATTCGTGTAAATATTTCAAAATAAAAGTATATATATATTATTGGTTAATAATAGTATAAATATTATGGTAATAATATATGGTTATTAATATTATAAATATTTTTAAAATTTTAGAAAAAAATTTATCTTGGCCCGCCAACCTTTTTTTTCTCCTATTTTTGGCCCGCGACCGAAAAAAAGTTTCGCCCATCCCTAATATAAAATGGGAAAAAATCATTCAACTTAACGCCCATTTCGTTTAGATTCTCGACATTTAAATGAATAAATATTTCATTTACATTTTAGTGCATCAATTTTTTTATTTTTTGCCCCTCCCTTGAACAATTGGAAATTCTATCGTACGCGGCTGGCCCCATCTCTAAATGTCATAGTAGTTTTAATGTTCAATTCATTTTACTTTATATAAGCGATATGTAAATAGCAGGATAAATTATTATTAATTACATTAGCCGTTATATATATTAAAATGACAAATTTTGAATGTTTTACTGCAAAGTTAATCAAACTTTTAAATTTCATGAATAATTAATGAAATGTTCTTTAAAGATTTTTTCCTCGTCGTGGAATATCTACAGGATATAATATGTTTGACTTGACTTTCAAAACTCTTTTCATAAACGCAGAGTATTGAAAGGAATCATCATCTTTTTTTTTTTAAATTTCAAACAAAAATTCTTTACGAAACAGAGATATTATAAGTAAATTTAAAATGTATGATACACTCATGTCCATAAATTAAGGATAATGAAGTTCAGGCAAAGAAAGAGACAGAAGAAATACAAATTTGACTTATTTGTAAAGGCTATTTATTAAACAAAAGTTAAAGAGCAAAAAAGATGCTATATGTTTGACATAATTAATAAAATTGCGATTTTTTACTCCCTGGAGCAAATTTCAAAAAGAACCTATTTACAAAAACAGTATAACATGGTTGGTATGATGGTTAATATGGAGTATGTCTCCCGGACGATGCAATACAGGCCTTACAACGCCTAGGCATGCTGAGTATCAAATTATCAATCTGATCTTGGGGAATATTACACCACTCATCAAGCAATGCCCTCCGAAGTTTCGGTTGACAGGTGGGAGGGGGTTGTCGGGCTGTACGTCGGCCAAGCATATCCCACACATGCTCTATTGATTCAAGTCCGGTGAGTATGCTGGCCAATCTATACGGGTGATATCCTCCAATTGAAAGCATTCGTCTGCAATGTTTGCACGGTGAGGACGGGCGTTGTCATCCATAAACAGAAATTCAGCACCCATGGCGCCCCGAAACAAACGTACATGTTGTTCCAGAATGACATCCTTTCGATAGATGTGGCCTGTCATCGTTACACTCTGAACATGCAGGTCAGTTCTGGAACCAAGAATAATTCCCCCCAAACGAGCCATCCTGCACCACCGTAACGGTGTCGTTCAATGGTGTTCTCTTGGTGGTAACGGGTACCTGGCGCTCTCCATATGAAAGTCCGGCGAGAATCAGACTGCAAACTAAACCTGACTCGTCGGAAAACATCACACCAGACCACTGTTGCGGTGTCCACAATGCATGCTCGCTACTCCAGGTTAATCGCAGGTGACAGTGAGTTGCGGTAAATGGAACACATCTGACTGGCCTACGAGCATATAGACCAATGTGCCCTAAGCGTCTGTACACGGTCTGCCTTGAAACTGTCGTACCGGTAGCTGAAGAGAGCTGACGAGACAGGTCTGATGCTGTGCTCCGTCTGTTTCTTTTGGCAGTAACTGCTAAATACCGGTCCTCATTCGGCATTGTAACTCGGGGGCGCCCTGTGCTGTAACATCTACTCACATTACCATCATCTTGGAATCGTTGCCAAAACCTGGAGATGACACTCTGGGCGATTCCAAGTTCCTCGGATACTTCCAGCTGGGTACGTCCACATTCCAGTCGTCCGATAATTCTACCACGTAAAAATCATCCAAATGCTTCCTTTGTGCCATAACTATGCGGTGATTGCACTGAAAGGTTTTCAAGCGCTTGTGTACAATTTTACTTCTTGCCACCATTCCTTATATACCCTCTCTTACACTCGTCATTGTGACGGACTATCCGCGCCATCTGGTGATTTCCTGTAATTTGCATATTCTTCTTCAAGATGTGTGTGATAATTCTACAGGTGAAATTTTTATTTTAGAGTTCAATTTCTGTGTGATTCTGAATTATCCTTAATTTATGGACATGAGTGATAGTTAACTTTTTGTTTTCATACAAAAATTTTGTCACATTATTTATTGGTCGCTTTGTCTATTTGAGTGTGTGCAATTTCCATCAGTAGCTTTGCATACTGCAGTTTGCGAATAATTGCAATGCACGTAGAGATTAATTGGGACTGATAAAATATTTTTTAAACTGATATTCTGAAAAATTTTTCTAATTTTATTTAAAAAAATCCTATTATTAAAAATACTCAATAAAATATCAAACAATGTGTGACTTTCAACGACAAAAAATGCATTGAAAGAGGAGATAAAATGTTTCTTTACTACAAGGGAAGATAAAAAAGAATATGAAAACTACTGCGTTAAATAATTCAAAATGTATCAACATTGCTTATGTCATATATATATATATATAAATGGGATATTCACCTTGATCTTTGAGTTAAAGTAATTGGAAATAAAAACATTTTAGTTTCCAGTTATTATCCTTTGCATGGTATTGATTAGATACAGGGTTTCGAACGTTTTCAGAACTAAATGTTTGTGTGCGTGTGTGTCACACTGAAGTCATCGCACCCGCAGTAAAACAAGAATTTCTGCCAAAAATCAGCTATTGATCCAATCGCTCTGAAGTTAGCTTCTAAGAGGTTTTTGAAATCTAAGGTTTCAGGAAGTTTTCAAATTCTTATAATAAAAGTTCCTTATTAATTTAATAATATATTTGGGTTTTTTTAGGTTATGGGCATATATATCAAGTTTTATTTTTATCAAGATTGTTAACATATATTAACATCTTCAAGATAATGTTATTATTTGTTTAATAGTGGATAAATTTTCTGGTCATCATTTTTCAAAGAGCTTGTTTTACAATAATTATAATGCGAAAATCAATACTGCTAGCCTCATTATTTTCAAAAATTATAGATTTTTTAAGAATAACTAAAAGAAACAATTTCTTTTTTGCAACTGCCTTTTCAAACAAAATGAAAAAAAGTAACCTTGGGAAGAATTATAAATTAAAAATTATTTTTAAGTGGGATGCAAAAACACTTTTGCAAACCATCCGTTTAAATTTTGAAAATTAATTTCAAAATCAAAATTTTTAAAAAATTTACATTTTAAAATTAAAAAAGTAACTTTAAATGCCGCCAGAAAATAAAAATACATAATCAACAATAAATAGTCGAATTCTAATTCTTCTAAATTTGGCTCTCTTTCAAGAGTCAGCTGTACAGCATTTAATTGCATAATCTTTTTTAAAATTATATCTGAAATTTGTTATAAAATAATTAGTAACAAATAAAAAAACATCTTAGTGACATTTCTCTAAAAATATTTTCTAGTAATGTATGCAATACTTCAAATTTTGAAGCATTATCTCAGCAGTTTTTTCAAGTAGTTTATAGAAAAGCAGATAAAATAATCACTGCTTAAATTAATATTTCGTACTTTTGTGAAAGACCACGTACCATGGTTAGTCAGCTCTTTCGTAGTAGTTGGGGCATAATTGAATTCTTTCATTGTCAATGTACTATCTATGTGACACCAGTCAAAATTATATCCATATAACAACTGTACGTCGCTTCTTTAAAAATCTCTTTTTAAAATAGTTATTTGTTTTGTATCTATTATTGTATTATTTATATTTTAAACGACTCTTCACTAATGTCAGTTTTATCTTTGATGAGAACTGTCTTCAGAAAGGTGCTTGGATATTCTTCACAAAGAATATTAGTAAAAGCTTTTTAACAAATAAAATTTTTGTGTTAATCTTCTTTTTTTTTTTTTAATTTTTTTCATACAAAACTTTTCTTTGGGATGAAACTATTTTTAAAGAATTATTTTATTACCAATTTTTTAATGGTCGAAGTATTTAATGATTGAATTAAAACGTTTTTAATCGTATGTAATTTTCTGACAACAGAATCAAAAAGAAATACCGTGTTTTAGTAGAATTAGTAAATCAACTGAATTAAAGAAAATCTTAATAATTTAAAAAATCGACAGTACTTCAAAAAAAGACGATCATATGGATTTAATACTAGTAGCACCATCTATGTGTCAGCCTATGAACTTTTCAGCCCACCTGTTACGAGCACGATTTCATTCCACAACTTAGGTTACCAATTGTTCTGTGTTTACAAAAATTTCGGAGAAAATTGTGGAATGCTTTAAATATTTAATCAGGCTTTTATAAACAAAAAAATATTATAACTGACACACAGTAGCTTTCTAAATTCGACAATTTACACGAGGGCTGTAAGAGAAAAAGTAATTCTTCGCCAGTACGCTAAACAATCGTATAGGGTGCAGAAATGTCTTTCAAGATATAAACTAAAAATTTCTAGCATAGGAATTTTTTTTTTCGACTTTTCACCAACTTTTTTTAGTTTTCTACTGTGAATTGGTGGACCTCATATTCCACTATTATATGCCATGATTAGTCCGATAATGGGCGATAATGGAGAGAGGAAACTTTGTTCGTTTTCACAGCGATGGATTCGAGCCTCTTGCACAAATGACTTGGATTCGTTGAGCTGTGCATTATGTTCAGAAAGGAGTTGAGTTCAATCCCTTTGAGAGCTGATTGTATGTGACCAGTAATGATCTAAATAAATACTTCACAGAAAAAGAGAAAAACAATACTCTCTTTTCTAGAAAAACCTCCCTTAAGAAAATCTGCCAAAAGGAGAGGGGTCAGCTTCCCTCACTTCACGTGGGAATGGACACTTCCTCAGCCCATGGTATATCAACAGCAAGTCATGATATATCCTATATGTAATTGTTAAACCTGTAAAGGTCGAACAAAAAATCGCTAATTTCATGATGCATCATTATTCATGACACTGATTATCTGCTGTCAGATTTGAGTGACAGGTTGTTATTAGCACAAGACACTAATTACATGTAGTATAAATATCCATAACACTGCTTATCTACTGTCAGATTTTTAAGTTATAGGTTGTTTTTATGCACTTGTTAAAGAATATACATTCATTTATCCCAGGAACAGAAATGTTATATCTATTAGTGGGAAAACTGTTACAAATGGATAACTGTGGGTTTTTTTTAAACAAATTGGTAAAAAAACAAGCAATTTCTATTAATTGATTTGTTTAAAAATACTTTTGTATTTTTTAGGGGCCTCAATAGTTGAATAGTATTTGTAAATTGTTGTGCATTGAATTATTTCTTTTAATTACTCATTAGTAAGAAAACATTTTTTTTATTGTTGATAACTCACTTCCTACTAAACTCATTAATCTTCTATCAAAAACATATAAGTTATATATAAACATATAGTTAAAAAATTCAAGTAATAAAACTTTCACATTCAAAAAGTAAGAGGATAATTATGGTGTTGCTTTAAATCAAGGACGCTTAAACTTTTTTTTTTGTTCCATGGACATCTTTTCCCCAGTAAAAAAAGAACATAAATCCCTTTACTATAAAAAAAGAAGACCCCTTCTCAGAATAACGTTTTTAATTGGGCAAAAAAAATTAAAAAAGCAAAAAAATTGTATTAAATTGTATTAAAGTAGAAGATAATTCAAATTTTAGTATGAAAACTTGCCATTGTGAATACTGATGTTGATTACCTTTAATTAAATTATGTAATAGAAAGCAATTGGTTATTATTATTCGTACTTATTTATATAACTATATTATAATATTAAAATGTATTAATATTAAAAATCATTTATCTCTTTAACCAAGCTCACGGATACTCAAGGGATTAGTAATATAGTAAACTATTAAACTACCAGGCAATGAATTCTTTTTAAGTAGATCAGTAAGTCATCTTTAATTCACTTAAGAAAAACAAGTAATAGAATATCGGATTACACCACTAGCTTTAGATCAAAGTAGACAGTGGTGTTTATGCAAAAAAAAAAAAAACGCAGAGTATGCAAAATAAACATGATTTTTGTTATAACCTCTATCTTTAGATTAATAGTAAGTGGTATTGTTACAGAAAAATAGTAAAAGCACGTTCTGAATTTGGAAGCTTACGAATATGTATATTTTGTATGTATTCTAGTGCGTTTGTTTTTCAATAAATAGAGATATACCATTGCAGTGATGTTTAAAATTCCTCCATCGATTATATTTTTTTTGTTATTTCATTAAGGTGCCACAAGTATTACTTTTCGTATTATCTATTTTTGTATCTGTTATAAATATTCAGAAAGAGAATAATGTCCTGAAATATTTCGAAAGGTAAAAGACGATTGAAAAATAAAATGCTCTTCATGGAATTCTGTTATTCGTGCAAGTCGAGGATTGGCGTCAGTAAAAACAAGAAGCGACGCAAAATAGAATCGAAAAAGGAAAAAATGGATGAACACTTATTTTTAAAAACTTATTATTAAATCTCGTTGATTCTCATTTTATTAAAAATAGAATAAAATGAAATTAGAGGCTTTTTTATGTCTTGTTTTATATTATTTAGACTTAATGATAGAAAACAATAATTTTGTCTACCACGGACCAAGAAACTTCAAATAACTGCTTTTTATTTTCCAGTAACTTTTATGTCATTTAGTTCTAAAAACATATGCTTGTTTTTATTTTCAAAACTCAAAATTTAACCAATTGAAAAATTAAATGCAAGTTAACCAAAAGATTAGATTTTCCTCATAGGTTAGAAGGTTTTTGAAATCAATACATTTCAATATAAAAATCAGCTGATTTGACCATAGCCAGAAGAAACGTTCTCTGCATAATATAAGTTATTTTTTGAATTTCTTCGTTCTGATCTCCAATTAAATCGAAAGAGATGATTACAAATTATGAAAGTCATAAATTGCACTTTTCATCAAATGTAATATTTATTGCGTTGTGCAACATAAATTGATACATCAAACAAGTATATATTTTCATCAGAACAAGAAGTCATATGATCAAAGAATCATATATAGAAAACAACTATTAATCTCAGAAGTAACAAGAAAATTAATAAATATTTACCATATATAGTTATTACTTTAAAACATTTTATGGGTCTTATTAATATACACCTCAAAAAAAAGTTAAGCAGGAACAGCATAATTTTTTTTTTCGAAAAATTGTTTGAAAAGGAATATTTTGGAATCAGATCTTTTAAAGAGTATATTTTAGAAAAATAAACTCTTTTTTAATTTTTTTAAACTTTTAAATCTGATCAATTGAAAAAGAGATTTTTCAGAAATATATCAACTACGCGATTCAAAACAATTTATCCCATTCGATCTTAAAACATCTTATTTCAAAAAAATTTTGTTATAAGCTGTATATTTCCATTTACAAAAATAAAATCATGGAAAAGGTGAAACTATAGGAAGATAACCGAAACGCAACATTTGTCGAAAATTCTGTTCGATAGTAAAAATGAAGCCTGAAATGGGAGGA